>JASTWK010000569.1:0-114975 GCA_030770225.1 Temnothorax unifasciatus
AGCCGGAATACTAGGAATAAAGTGTTTCGTATATATCGACGATATCGTTATATACGGAGCATCGCTGACAGAGCACCTCAAGCGATTAATCGCAGTATTGCTCAGACTCCGAAAACATAATCTAAAGTTGCAACCGAGCAAGTGTGCATTCCTCCGAAAAGAAGTAATATATCTCGGGCATGTGATTTCCGAGGGAGGAATATCCCCGGACCCGTCGAAATTGCAAGCGGTAAAAGAATTTCCGACCCCGAAAAAAGTAAAGGACATACAATCCTTCATCGGTCTAGCCGGATATTACCGAAAATTTATAGAAAATTTCTCAAAAATAGCTAAACCTCTAACCAAGCTCACGAAAAAGGAGAAAAGTTTAACTGGTCAATCGAACAGCAGAACGCGTTCGACATATTAAAAGAGAAATTAACGACAGCACCGGTGTTAAATTACCCGGACTTCAGCAAAGAGTTCGTGGTAACTACCGACGCGTCGGATTACGCCATCGGAGCCGTGCTCTCACAAGGGACAGTAGGCCAAGACCGACCGATAGCGTACGCCAGCCGAGTATTATGCAAGGCTGAGCAAAATTATAATACCACAGAAAAAGAATTATTAGCCATCGTATGGGCGGTAAAACACTTTCGCCCCTACTTATACGGCGTTAAATTCAAAATAATAACCGATCACAAGCCATTGATCTGGTTATTTAATGTAAACGATCCCGGCTCCAGACTAATAAGATGGAGACTCAAGTTAGAAGAATACGACTACGAGATCGTACATAAAGCGGGAAAGAGCAATGTGAATGCCGACGCATTGAGTCGAAACCCGATAGCCGAAACATCAGCAATAAATATAGCACACTCAGGTGTAGCACAGGAGGACAACGACCCTCCGAGAGAATACTCGGAGGAGGAAAAGAGGCAAATACTATACGAATATCATGACTCGCCTACGGGAGGGCACCAAGGAGTCATGCGAACATTAAACCGTATCCGATTGCAGCACAACTGGCGTGGAATTACGGTGGATGTAGAAGACTACATAAGTAAATGCGAGTACTGTCAAAAGAACAAATTAAGTAGAAAAACGAAGATGCCAATGATCATCACAGATACGCCCGAGCGACCATTCGAAAAATGCGCGCTCGACATAGTAGGCCCGTTAACAGTCACGAACAACGGAAACAAATACCTTCTCACATTTCAGGATAATCTTACGAAATTTAGTAAGGCAGTACCAATAGAAAATCAAGAGGCAAACACAGTGGCAAAAGCGTTCGTGACGAAAATAGTATTGGAACATGGAATTCCGGAGAAAATTCTTACGGACCAAGGAACAAATTTTACAAGCGAGATATTCAAGAACATGTGCAAGTTGCTGAAAATCGAAAAGATACAAACAACTGCCTATCATCCAGAGAGTAACGGAGCGCTGGAGAGATCGCATCGTACTCTAGCCGAATATCTCAGACACTACATAAACGAAGATCAAACAGATTGGGATGAGTGGATTCCCTACGCAATGTTCACGTACAATACGACGCCTCATACGACGACAGGTCTGACACCGTTCGAACTTGTTTACGGACATCGAGCGAACCTACCGACAACACTAGCAAGGCCCCCGAAATTAACGTACTCGTACGAAGATTACGCGAAAGAATTGCGAGAACGAATACGGGCCACGAATCAAGTCGCGAGAGAGCACACAAAAGAAGAAAAAGAAAAATCGAAGCAACAATTCGACAGAAAATGTAAGAAAGAAACATTTAAAGTAGGAGACAAAGTATTGCTCTACGACGAAACTGTACGAAGGGGAAGATCGAAGAAACTAGAATCACAATGGATAGGGCCATATGTCATCATAGAAAAGCACAGCGATGTAAATTTCACAATCAAGATAAAGCGCAAAACGATACGCGTGCATGCGAACCGGCTAAAAGCATTTATCGATGAATAAAAAAGCCCACGCGGAACGAAACATTAATAGTAAGCAATAGAAATAAGCAAGACAAAAAATAATAATAGTGACGACTTACGGAAATGCTACTCCCGGCGAGGACGAATCAGGACCACGTCCCTTTGTCCTGTTGCGGTGTGCAACGTCACCCGCAAAGGACGGATAATCAACGTGCCCCTAGGACGGGCCACTTCCTCGTAGGGGGGAGGGGGTAATTCGGGAGCCTCACGTGCGGCAACAACCGCCGCCCGCGCACCCCCGGACGGCAGCAACTCGCGTTCGGCAACAACCGCCGCCCGCGCACCCCCGGACGGCAGCAACCAATATACACGTTGACATGCGTCACACGTGGAAGGCGCGAAATGTTGCGTACATCGAAAGCACCGCATAATTATAGTAAAGTATCCAACGAGAAAAATAAAATCGCTTGACCAACGGTAGCAAGCAACTGACGCGAGATCACGCAGGGAAAAGCAAAAGAGCAACCCGAAGCGGACAAACGTCAGCAAAAAAAAAAAAAAAAAAAAAAAACGCATACCAACTCCAACAAGGAGCACTGACCTCTGACCAAGGAAAGAATAGACAGACCAGCGAACACCAGAACACATTATTAGGAAAACAAAACTCACCATTTAGGGGACAGTATAACCCCGACCGGTCAACAGCCGAAAACGAAGCTCGGACAGCAGCAGGAACAGGACCATGTTGTCCGGCAACCGATCCTGGTTAGGCGCTGGCAAAAAGTCGCGCCCACCAGCACGAAAACGCAAGAAGGGGCTAGTGGCGTCCCAAACGGCAGACAAATCGGGCACCACTAACACAGGAGGGGTAACTTCCTCCCCCTCATCGACACCGCGCAACTCCTCCGGGGTCACAACACCTTTAGCAGGCATAAAATGCTCAAGAGGAGTCATAACGAAAACGTAACTGTCAGAGAAGCAGGCTCGGACTAAAGCAACTCGTTAAACTATTAAAGCCAACAGCCATAATCAGCAAAAAATTACGATAAAAATAACACCAAGATTAAGAGAGTATCCCTGTTACAGGATACCACTCATCATATTTCACCTAATGGGAGAAATGTCACTCGAACCGATGCCGCCGTTCGAGGTGACATCATTTAACGACGAGCCAGGGCTATACTTCGAAAAAATCGGAACCATGCAGTTGGAAGAAACAACGTGGAAACTAGTCGTCAGAATAGACGTCGCGGCATTCGAATTAAGACATCATCTATTGCAGGAATACAACGAACAGGCCAAAAGGCTATGTAACAACGCAGACGATGACAGTCGGAGCGCATGTAACAACATTCTCCGCATGACTGACGAAGATACGACAAAACTGACGCAACTATTACTACGACTACGCACCGTGTATAAAACAACGACGAATCGACGCGGATTAATAGACGCAATAGGGTCAATAAGTAAGACCCTATTTGGGACAATGGACGCCGACGACGCACGACGAATACAGGAACAGTTAGAAACGATAAACAACCAACAGAAAACGATACAGCACGCTGCAAAGCACCAAATAAAAATTGTAAACGCGACGTTAGGACATATAGAAAACTTAGAGCAGACGCTAAGCGAAAACGAAAACCGAATAGCGAACGTCACGAGACGAATGCAACAGCGAGTAGGAGGAATAGTGCGCCGCGAAGAATTAGATGAATACCTTCTAGTAATAAACGCGATAACAGCAAAATTAATAAAAGACGTAGAGGACACGCTAGAATACTTAACCTACGCGAAACATGGCATAATTCCCGTGCGACTATTGCCACTCGAGACCCTAGTATCGGAATTAAGAGAAGCAACGACCCACCTATCTCGAGGGGCACATTTCCCCTTTAGAATACAAATTGACAACTGGAATACCATAGAAAAGTTTGTAAAAATAAACGCATATTACAATAGTCCCAATGTATACACAATACTGACCTTTCCCATTGTCACATATCCAAATTACGAAATAGTAAAAATAAAACTCCTGCCGGTACACGACCGAAAAAACATATTTGTAATACCGAAAGCTACGCACGACCTACTAGCGATTGATAAAGAAAACCGAAATTATGTAATATTAAAAGAAAATGATCTAAATAAATGTATACAGTCCGACACAACGTTCGTGTGTAACACGAACCACCCGGTATACTTCGTAACGCCGCACGCGCCCTGCGAGGTGCAAATATATATAAGAGCGAAAGAGGAAAATTGCGAGCGTCGTCACATCCTCTCAAATGTAACCTTTTGGATAACTCTAGCGGAGCCACAGGCATGGTTGTTTTCCACACCCTACCAACAAAGTATAACCGTTCAATGCAACAATCAAGGAGAACATAAAGTCGACATTAACAGAACGGGAAAAATTAAATTAACCGATAATTGCAAATTAACCACGACGGACTTGACTCTACGAACTAAAAAACGAGAACACACAAAGTACGTGCAAATGCACCTCCCGCAATTTAATTTGACATACAAACAAGTGACGAAAGACGTCAAAACCTATAACGAATTTGCAACAGAACTAAAATTAGAACCGGTGATCAAAAATCCCGGGGAACTAACAAAATTAAGCCTAAATCTCAACGAGATAGGCCAAGAATTAGAAGACAACCAAGCCAGCTTCTTATCAAATAAATATGTAATGTACCCCGTAGGATCCTTGTCTCTAATAGTAATTATAACAGGGATCATAATCGCGATAACCTGGATAGTAAAAAGAAAATCAAACAAGAACTAGCAACGCGACTTCCTCACACAACGAAGAACATAAGATAATAATAATAGAAAAAAAAAGGAAAAAGAAATTCCAATACACTATGCGAAAAACTTCAATTAAAAATTTCAGCTTTTCTTTTCCCTAGGGGGGAGGGATGTTGTGAGGCGGAAGTCGCCGTGAGCTAATTGCGACACCTAGCTGTCAGCGCGCATCCCGAATATTGCCAAACTCTCCTGAGGTGGCATTCCGGCTGTCGCAAGCGGCTTCCAGGTCGCACACCCGGAAGCAAAAGCGCTGACAGCTAAGTCAGCATCGCGGAAGTCAGACGCGAGAGATAAAAAGCCCGCCCTTCGGAGAAGCGGCGGGCAGTCTGATAACCGAGCGCGTACCGCGAGAACACCGTGCCGATAATTGTAACCAAGTGTAATAACGAACGCCCGCAAGTCAGGGCAGTGAAACAACTAAGATATTTGTGAATAAAGAATAAACGTTTTATTTAATCAAAGTGGAAACAAGCTGTTGTTCGGTGAATGTCCCTTCCCTCCTGACGGGTCCAAAGAATCCAGTGCCGAATCTCGCTAGTCGAGTTAACGGCACAACATACGCTATGTTACTGTATGTACCGTATATAATCGTATATTACTCCGTACATATATTCGTGATATCCTAAAATATGTTTCTTTTTATTTCATACATAAAGACAAGTTAATTATAACCCATTTTTTTACCATTTTCACAATATCCATATAACCAAAGGAAAAGAGGGTAGGGGTTTGTGTTTCTTCTTTTGTTGCGTTCCATTCTACCGTCTTCCTTCTCATAGTTCTTCCTTAGGAACAGTATATAAGGATCGAAAGACAGACATTGGCAGCTTTCCAGCAAGCGACACAAGTATCGTTTTATCTTTATTACTCATTGGCAAAAAAGAAAGGTGGAACTATGTTTGTGTCGACTTTGTAAGGTTTCATTGTTGACATTTTTTCGCGATGCTGATTGGTTTTTCATTGCACTTTGTAAACATCTATCATCAGTTATTTTGACAGTTTGTGTATCAATTGGTTAATAATAGTATAATGTAATAGGAATTGTATAATTAAAGCTAAATAGCACGCGCGTAGCGCGCGTCTGTCGTGTCTAATTATATAAAATATACACATTTGCATTGAAACACGTTTGAGTTTTGCCGCTAAACATACCACTTCCGGTTTTGAAACAAATGGCGACGGTTATACCGATCACTCCCTGGAGGATCACTAGGACGCCCCAGCACACAGCGCTAGACGCTTGCCAACTCACGGCGCTTGGTCGCCTAACACAAGGCGCGAGTCGCCAGCCAATCACGACGCTCGGTCGCCTGGCAGAGGCGCAAGTCGCCAACCAATCACGGCGCTCGGTCGCCTAACACAAGGCGCGAGTCGCCAGCCAATCACGGCGCTCGGTCGCCTGGCAGAGGCGCGAGTCGCCAGCCAATCACGGCGCTCGGTCGCCTAACTCGAGGCGCGAGTCGCCAGCCAATCACGGCGCTCGGTCGCCTAGTATAAAGGCGCGAGACGCCACTCTCTGTTTCAGATCGCCTACAACATCCGGACGGATCGGTCGCTATCCAGGGAGATAGTGAATTAAATCTTCAACACTGACACGCAAACAAATGTAAATAGATGTAAATACATTATGTTTATATCAGATATATAAATGTGTCATATTTCATAAACCTCCTTTGCGATTCACTATCCATGGGCCAATCCTTTCTACACGCACCAGTAGCAGACTAAGATAGATATAAGCATTAGCGCCCATAGAGGGGATAACTGCTATAAGTTTTAGTCATATAGGATAGATAAGGGTACTGTCACATGCAGGACGAAATTTCGGAAAACGGAATCTCGGAATCATTCTGATTGGTTAGGCCCATGGAGCACAGTACAAGCCCCATGGGGCTAACCAATCAGAATGATTCCGAGATTCCGTTTTCCGAAATTCCGTCCTGCATGTGACAGCACCCTAACGAGTAAGAGAGAAAGGCAAAGAGGAAAGCGGCGGATGGAAGCAGAGAAGGAAATAGGATTGGAGAGTGAACAGCAGGGAAATAAAGGAAAGAGGAGGGAAGGCGAAGGGGAGAAGAAAGCAAGAGGCAGGCCTACGAAGGCGGAGGAACTTGCCAAACAAAGAGGAAGATCAGACAGCCCAAGATCGGTCAGAGAATACATCCAGAAAAGAAAAAGAAAAGAGCGAGACGAAGAAGAGGCGAGAGCTGCAGAGAGAGAAATCCTCGAAAAATTTAACGAGGAAAGAAGGATCAACAGATCACCTCCAGCTAAAGTCAAAAAAGAAGAAAAGGGGGAAGGAAACATGGGGACTTAAGACCTGCTAAGAGAGATCTTAAGGAAAATAGAGGAACAAGAGATAGAAAGAAAGAAAGATAAAGAGGAACAAGAGAAAAAAAGAAAGAAAGACAAGGAAGAGATAAAAAACGAAATTAAGGGAGTAATGGAGGAACTGAAGAGGAGGGAGGAAATATGGGAGAAGCAGAGAAAGGCGCTAGAAGAAAAGGTAAAGACGATGGAGGAGAAGATAAAAAAGTTAGAGGTGAAGGGTGCAGAGGGAAATGAAGGTAGGGAGTTAATAGGGAAAATGAAGGAGATAGAAAGAAGTATGGAGATGACGGAAAGAAGGAGGAAAAACAACATTATCGTGAAGGAGGAGAAGGTAGGAAGTGACAAGGAGAGGAAAGAGAAATTTGAAAAATTGATGGATGAACTAGACAAAAAGATTATAGAAGAAATACAAGAAATAGGATACGGAGACAATAAAATGAGATTGTTAAGATGCAAAAACTGGGAGGCAAAAAGAGACATTATGAAGAAAAAGAAGGAGCTAGGAAGGAAATATGGAAGCTTTCTGAACGATGATCTCACCAGGGAGGAAAGACTGATACAAATGGAGATAAGAAAGATAGCAAGGGAGAAGAGAGAGAAAGGAAAAAGAGTTACAATTGGCTATCAAAAGATGTGGGAAGACAACAAGGAATGGAGATGGAACGAGAGCAAAGGAAGATTAGAGGAGAGGGAGAACTTTCTTAGAGCATAAAGAAGAGAACGAGGACAAAAAATGCGAGGAGGAAGGAGAAAGTATAAGGGAGGAGGGAGAGAAAGCCGCAGGAGGAGACTATAGAGAGGAGGAGGAAGAAGATATAGAGGGAGAGGAAGGAGAAAGCAGGAAAAGGGAGGAGACTAAGGTGGTCTTCTGGAACGTAGCGGGTATAACCAATAAGGATAGGGACTTTTGGGATGGAATAAAGGAGTGGGACGTGATTGTTATGATGGAGACATTGATGGATGAGAAAGGATGGGAGAAGACGAAAGAAAAATTACCAAAAGAATTTAGATGGAGAGTACAGATAGCTACCAGAAAGAACAGGAAAGGTAGAGCATGCGGAGGCATGCTATTAGGAATAAGGAAAAGTGTAGAAGAGGTAAAGGAAGGAAGGGAGATGGAAGAGGAAGAAGGAAGAATAGAAGGTAAGATAAGAATAGGAGAGGAAATATGGAGAATAATAGGAATATATGTAAACAACGATATAGACAAGAAGTTAGAAGGCTTGAAGGAGTGGACGGAGGAGGGGGAAAAAGGAGTAAGGACCATAATAGGTGGTGACTTTAACGCGAGAACGGGAGAGGAAGGAGGATGGGAACAGGAAGTCGAGGGAATAGGGGAGGAAAGAGGGAGAAAATCTAAAGACAAAAAAGTAAATAAGGAGGGCAGGAAATTGCTGGAATTTATCGAGGAAAAGGGATGGATGATATTTAACGGAGGTATGAAGGGGGTGAGGAGGGAGAATTTACATACACGGGAGGTAAAAGTGAGACAGTTATAGACTACGTAATAGGGAATGAGGAGGTCAGAGAAAAAGTAGAAAGACTGGAAGTAGGAGAAAGGATAGACTCAGACCATCACCCAGTAATACTCTGTGAGAGGGTGAGAGGTAGCCCAAAGGGAAAGCAAAGAAGGAGAGAAACAGAAAGAATAAGAAGAAGAGGGATATGGAGCGAAGAGGGAAGAACGCAATTTAGGGAGAGACTAGGTACAATTGAAGGAAAAAGAGATCTGCAAGAGGAGATAGAGGAAGGAACGTCGAAGATAAAAATAGTAATAGAGGAGAATGAAAAAGAGAATAAAAGAGGGGCTAGCAGGAACAGAAGAGGGTGGTGGGATGAGGAATGCAGGCAGAGAAAGAGGGGGGTGAGGAGAGAACTAAGGAAATGGAGAAAAGGAAAAGTAGAGGCGGAAAGATATAGAGAAGGAAGGAAGGAGTATAGGGAAATGTGCGAAAGGAAGAAGAGGGAGGAGAAAGAAAGGATGATTAGAGAGATAGGAGAAGCGAGAACGGAAGGAAAGGTATGGGAATTGATAGGCAAAGTGAGGAAGAGAAGGAAGAGGATAAACGAAGAGATAAAACCGGAGGAGTGGAAGGAATACTTCATGGAATTGATGGGGGGAGTGGAAAACAGGGTGGTAAAAGGGGAAGGAGGGGGCAGACAAGAAGAGGAAGGGATAGAACTGGAGGAGGTAAGAATGGCGATAAGGAAAATGAAAACTGGAAAAGCAATAGGCAATGACGGGATACCGAACGAGGCGTGGAAATTCGGAGGAGAAGAAATGGTGAAATGGATATGGGAAATATGCAAACGGGTTTGGAGGGGGGAAGGCTGGCCGGAGCAATGGAAGGAAGGTGAGATAATCCCAATAGTAAAGAAAGGAGAAGGGAGAGAGATGAAGGACTACAGAGGGATAACTATCATGTCTTCGATGTACAAAATCTACACGGCGATATTAGCGGAAAGAATAAGGAAGGAGGTAGAAATGAAGAACCTGATCCCCGATAATCAAGCAGGTTTTAGAAAAGGAATGGGGACGATGGATCAAATATTTGCTTTGAACTACTTGGTGAATAGACAACTAGGGAAAGAGAAAGGAAAAATGACAGTACTATTTGTGGATCTGAAGGCGGCCTTTGACTCAGTGGATAAAGAAGTATTAATTAAGGCAATGAGAAAGAGAGGAGTGAGACAAGGACTGATAGACAGGGTAGAGGAGGTATTGAGGGAAACAAAGAGCAGAGTGGGAAAGGGAGGAGAGATTGGAGGACAATGACAATTTTGGACGGCAAAGGGCTTGAGACAAGGGTGCCCACTAAGCCCAATATTGTTCAATTTGTTAATCGCAGACATAGAGGATTGCATGAAGAAGGGAGGATGGGGAGGCATGAGATTAAGAGGTGAGAAGATATACACGCTAATGTATGCAGATGATATAGCACTGTTGGCGGAGGAGGAACAAGACATGAGATCAATGATAAGCAGGTTAGAGGGGTATCTAGACGGGAAAGGATTAACACTGAGTATAGAGAAGACAAAGATAATGAGGTTTAGAAAGGGAGGAGGAAGGAAGAAGAAATATGACTGGAGATGGAAGGGAAGGAAGTTAGAGGAGGTCAATGAATTCAAATACCTGGGGTATACGTTGAAGAAGAATGGAGGACAGGAAGCGCATATTAGAAAGAGAAGAAGGAAGGCAGCAAGAGTAATGAGAGAAGTGTGGGGGATAGGGAAGAGGATGTGGAAAAAGGACTGCAAAAGAAGAATTTGGCTATATGACACCTTGATATGGACGGTGATGGGATATGGGGCAGAAATATGGGGATGGAAAGAAAGGAGTGAGGTAGAAGGTATTCATGAAAGATATCTCAGATGGGTACTTGGAGTAAACTGGAGGACACCAGGATATATGGTTAGAAATAAACTAGAAAGGGAAAAGATGAGAGCTAGAGCAAGTAAGAGAGCATGGAAGTTTGAAAGAAAATTGGAAGAAGGTAGAGGAGGGGAAATAGCGAGAAAATGCCTGGAGGAAATGAAGGAGAGATGGAAGAGGGGAAGGATAATAGGAAAATGGGAGCAAGAGAGAAAGGACTATCTGGAAGGGATCGGGGTAGAAGTGGAAGGGGAAGAGGAATTAGAAGAGGAGGAGTTGGAGAGGAAAGAGAAAGGGAAGAAGAAACAGGAAAGGATGGAAAAGATCATGGGATCGAATTACAATAGATGGTATAAGAGTATAAGGAAGGACGGGATCCCGGACTATCTAAAGAAGGAATGGGAGGAAGCAAGATGGAACAGGGTTGCAAGATTTAGGCTAGGTAACGAAGTGAGGGAAGGATTATACTGGGGAAATGAGGAGGATAAGAAATGCAGGATATGTGGGAGGGAAAAGGAAACATGGGAACATATATGGGAGAAATGTACGAGATGGGAGGAATGGGAGGGAGAGGGGTGGCAGGATGTGGTGGAGAAATTACTGGGAGAGAAGGGAGAAGGAGAAGAATGGATGAAAGCAATAGAGGAAATGAGACGAGTTGGAGGAGGGAGGAAAATGGGAAAGGAAGAAGGTTGATCCAAAAAGTCAACGAAAGAGGACCAAGGAGGACAGCAAAAGGATTGAAGAGGAATATTTCTATAATAAGTTTATTGTATGTGAATTATTGTAATGTTATGTATTTAATTGAATATAAATCTATAATAAGTTTATTGTATGTAAATTATTATAATATTATGTATCAGATGTACAGGGTTGGGTACGTCCCTTCAAAACGCCCTTTTAGACCCCTTGGGGTAATAAAGTACTTTTCTATCTATCTAAAAACTGAAAAGATAAGCATACTAATAAAAATTGCAATAAATTAAGTCAACACACATTTAATAAAGGAATTTAATTGTGTCCAAAGCCAGAGTTAAAATCGAGTCATAAGTTAAAGAGATTTCGCCTGCTCTCTTCTCGAGACATGTTCAAGAAAATTCGATCTCCAGAGGAGAGAAAGTGGTTGTTTGTGTTTGCGAGATGTTTGTCGTTGGCTTGTACATACATATGTGCAAAGTCGAAATGTCACGCGGTGAGGTTGACAACAACCAACGGCAATCAGGACAGGCAGCGTACCGCGGAGCGCACCGAGAGCGTGCGCTTCCATCACGTGACGTCTCGTCCACCAACCCAGCTATGGAAATCGGCATGGAGACGTGACGTAAAGGGCTCCGGCCCAATGTAACGCGACGCATTCAAAGAAAGCGATTCCATTGGTTGATGGATGAGACGTCACCCTTGAACCGAAATTATAAATACTGTCGTGGTAATGAGACCAGATTGTTCGCTCTCGCTCGAAACAGACAACGTCGTCGATCGCTCTGAAACGGAAAATTGCTAATCATTCGGAAATTCGATTGTAGACATTTGTGGTAATAAACTCTGTTATCGTTATTAAGAAACTCTGGTGAAATACAAAACCGATCCTCCTTTTCCTTACCGTCCATCGCGCGCGCTTAAACAAATTGTCTAGTTATCACTATATTGTTCCGCTTTTCCGCGCAAATTGTGCTCCATGTAATATAAGGAGAAATAAACTTGCGGAACGAGCGCGTCAAATGTTCGTTCTTTTTCTCTGTACTGTTGCATCAGATACCTCAGATAGGTTATGTATTTTTATAATATATTCTATCCCGCTTAGAATATTAATTGTGGACCATGGTGTCTGGTAATCTCATTCCATATGTGCCAAGGTAAAATGTTCGAAAGTCTACTGGACACAAATGCTATTTCCCCGTGCAATCGATCCAACAGTCTGTGTAAGTCGAAAATTTCGATTTGTAACGCTTTTTTTCTAAATAGGTTGAGAGAATTTCCTAGTTTGTGAATTGATTTCGGATGGTATAAAGAGTGTGTCACGATATAAATAAGGAAGATGTGTCGGTATCAGATTATTCAATTTACATTTTTTTAGAAAGTATAGCTTGGATGTGGCTCTTATGATTCTATAGTTTATGTCGATCCAACGCTTAAGTAATGATGTCGATTCAATGCCAAATACATGAAATAAATAACCGAAATTAAAAGGATGAAACCTAAAAGAAGGATATCTAAAACCCATTTTCGGCCCATTTTTATTTTTATGTCATGTAATGTTCATTTTAAATATAAAAAATGCCAAATGACGCGCGCGAAGCGCGCGCTATGTATTGTACTAGTAACTTATAAGGCTGAGTTTCACTAAACTAAGTATTTAATAAATTAATCATAGTCTTATTTATGATATATTTTACGTACGTCAATTATGTAAAAAAATTTAACTCACCTTTTCAAAATAATCAACCACATCCGATCACTGAACACATACGTTTTTCACAACCTCGGAAAACTTTCGAATAACGATATTTTGTGTATTTGCGTTGTCTGTTATGAAAACTGTACAGTGATGCACAATCGTGCCCCGCGCATGCGCGACTATGCAAGGAGAGGTACCCCCTCTACGCGGCTTCTCCTAGCGCTGCTGGCCTGTTTAGTGATTCGTCTTTACTGCGTTATGATTCATGTTTAGACGCGCTGACTCGCGCCTTGTGCGGCCTTATGCATTTAGACACGCTGAGACTCGCAAAGATTCGGGCGTGACTGCGTCGTTATGTTACATTATCCTAACGACTTTAACCGATTTTTATCTTATTCGCCTGATTCGTGAAATAGGAATGTTATCTATACAACGTAGCCCTTATTTGACGTGATTTTATATCGATTGCAAACGTTACAGAACGATTAAAAATCATGACTCGAGAATGAATTGCCCCTCGATTGCCATTTAACATGTCAGCTGTAAACATCCGCGAATAGCGACGATAAACACGACGCATACGGTTTCCCCGTCGTTTCTCTGGACTCCCCGGAGCTCGGCGCGACTCGCTTACGCGGAGGCCACTCGATTGCACACGATCGTGGATGACGGAAGGCGCGCGGTGCGAGCGGCAACGCGGGCTCGCGCGGCGAGAGGGTTCGGCTCGCGCCCGCTACGCGGCGCATCGCCGGTATACTTTCGCGCAATTAAAGTTCAACATTGACCTCTATATCTAGGGCAGCTCGGCAGGGTTTCTACAGCGTTCTCAAGTTCACTCGTGGCGGACAACTGACCGCTACAGCCTATAAGTTTTTTGTCAATCAGCCATATTCGGGATAAAATATGTTATACTCGGATAAGATATAATCGGACAAGATATAATTGAATCATCCGTCTTTAAATTAACAAACGGATTTTCTGTACATGCGTTCTAAAAGTCCCATACTTGATAGAAATATTTACTTCTGCATATAGTTTTATTCTCTCTAAATTTCCTGTACTTTCTTGAAATCTTTTGCATATTATGACTATATATTAACCGTGCAAGATTAGTATGGTATTTACTTCGTTCGTGTATACTTGTATTTTCGAGAAAAATTTTCTGCGTGTAAGCCCATGTATAGAAACCGATGAAACGACAGATTCTGCTCGATTTTTGCTGCCTATCTGCTGCCAGATTGCATTACGCAGATCCTGCCCCATTTCTGCCTCCAACCTGTCGACAGATAATGTCAGCAGACTTTGCTCGGTTTTTTGCGACAATCTGCTGTCACATTATGTCAGCAGAATCTGTCTACAAAACACAAGCTTAATGCGGACACAAATGGCTATGGTTTTGGTGTGGGATTTTGATCGAGTTTGCTGTCAATCGCCGCGCATGCTGCTAACATTTTGCTATATGGGAATATATGCCTAATTATTAATCTGTACTTAATAATACATGATGAGTATCTAAAATACATAAAATCAAAAGACAATTGCCGCATACTTTTCTTTCTCGCCTCTGACGGTGAACATGATCCTCGTGATGATGCGTTTGATGTAGGGGAGACCGGGGCTAAAACGTCTACGGGGTAAATACGTCTAATCAAATATTTCGGAACCTGTATATTGTGCGAACTCGCTATTAACATTGTAAACGCTGCTTATGGTACCCATGTGACCAACGGAGTTTCGGCAGGTTACCTGCCGTGTTATGATTTTTACGAGGGCAAACGTGTTTTCGGAAGGTGAAAGTGAAATTTTCTGCGCGTGGAAATTTTGTAATATCTTAAGTATTATTGTCTCTCCGAATCTCAAATTAAGCGATTATAAAGAGTAATGCATGCTGAACACGAATCCAGTGTAGTTTTTTCATTATCGTTGATGTCTAATATTTTGTGGGCGATCAAACCTGAAACTTGTGTTTGGGGCTAATCCGTCTGTAAGCACCCGGGGCTAATCCGCCTATGGCGCGCCGGGCGCACGACTTCAGCTCACGGCGATTTCAGGTTAGGTTTCTCTCGAGCGTGGTTTCTCCTTGCACGTGCGTCAGTGTGTGTCAGTTTGTAGGAGAGAAATGGTACGCACGTATCGTCGCAAAACGAGTGTTTTGGCCGACCGAAAAGATGGCAGACCGTTGTTTTCGAGATCGCTTGCGCTCACGGCACGTCGGCGAGGTACGGCACGGCTCTGAGATCCCGCGATTTCCGCGTGAGAGTTGACATGCCGCGCGCGCGGTAGATCGTCCCGGCCGCGGTAGATCGTCGTTGTTGGTCGTTGTGTCAGTGACAGTCGCGCGTGTGTCCGCATCGTCCAGTGTTCGCCGCATCGTCTCGGCGTCATTGTCGCCGCCGTTGTAGTGGTGGTGGTGTCGGTGGTGGTCATCGTCGTCGTCGTCGTTTTTGTCGTCGTCGTCGTCGTCGTCGTGGTCGTGGCCGTCGTCGTCGTCGTCGTTGCTCCGTACAAAGCGACGTAAATCACAGATTCCCTGGGTCCTGACGGAGCGATTCCGATGACATATTGGCGCGTCGAGGAATCGGCGCGAGGACGCCGTCGACAAGGAGCAACTCAAGAAGGCAGTTCTTGCGGTGAGAAAAGATAAAATAAAAAAATGCCACACAAACAGAACCGCAGCCTTCGACGAGCAGTGGGCGTAAATCGAAATCAAGGAAGCAGCAGCGGTCGGATTCTGACAAAGACTTGGATAATACGTGCTGCGTGTGCTCAGAGAAGTTGACAATAAACAGCATATGGGAAACAGTGCATTGCGTGCGAGCGTAGGGCACACAACACATGCGTGCGCTTGTCAGAATCTGTATTCACGTGCCTAAATTTTATGGAATAGGTAAAACAATTATTTTTTAATAATGTATACAAATTTTAAATAAATTTATATATATTTTTTTAAAAAAACAATTATTAAAATGTATTCTATTATTCTTCAGGATTAGATGTACGTATATGTATTGAAAATGCAGTGCAGACGGATTTACCCCGGGGGGTAGACGGTTTAACCCCGGCATTTTTGAGATCTTAATTTTTCCGCCGTTGTCGTTTTTACTCTATACCGGTTAAACAAAGCGACGTAGACAAAAATTTCCTATATAAATTTTGTAGCTAAAGGTTCACTCTTTACAGTGGTATACCACATTTAACTACAATTATTTATTTTGTTGTTAAAAATCGGCACCGAAAAAAACCAGACGGTTTAGCCCCGGTCTCCCCTACTTGCAACGTCCATCATGGAATCATCATAAGTCGAGTGATCTGCAGCCATGTCATTCCTTTGCATATCATTCTCATCAACATGGGATGAATTTGCCTCCAAAAGGTGCTGTATGGAACTGACAGTCCTGGAAACAAAACAATTTTACAAATTATGACATTCAATTGCACGCAATTTGAATGTTTGTAAAATCTCAGTTGAAAGATAATATAAATACTTACGGTGCTGTCTTTACAGTATCGTCGAGAAATTTCATTTCTTCGTAATGAGCAAAAGAACTACGTAATGGATGGCCAGATTCCGCCCCAGAACCACTTCGCACGTATCCTTCCATTTTCCTTCTAGCCTTTACATACGAATCTCGAAGGGTTTTCCATCTCTGCTTTGCTTCAACCATAGATAGAGATCCTATGATATTGTACAAATCGTAAATTATTTACTTTATCATGCAAATAGTATAATTCATATAAATAATTAAAGAATGATCTCACCATCAAATACGTTTACAATTTCTTGCCAAAGATTTTCTTTTTTTAATTTTGTCCTTTGATTCAATGGAATAGAATGGTCCCACAAAGCCTTTCTGGTACGAACTAACTCAATCAGCAACTTCATCTTGTGTGATTGTAGACTGTACATCTTTTTCTTTCGCATGCGGTATATCTTCAGTTTCATGTCTTTTTCCTTTAAAATAAATAAAAATAATAATGACTTAAATTACCATGAAATGACTCAATTGTCTGTTCTAATAGATCAATAATTAATTTTTTACAAAACATTTCAATGCTTGTGTGTACTTAATAAGTTGTTTAACACTCCCATATGTAAAATATACATTGTCAAAACCAAAATTTATTAATAGTGTAATTATAATTATTCATAATAGCATTCACCATTTTGCAAAGTTATTATGTCTCTCAAGGAAGAACTTTATATGTGATACTTTTATATAATATGTATTCTGATAAGTATTTCATTAATTTAGATCAGTTTATTCAGTCACTTATATTTATGTTATAATGGATAAACCCGATAAACATTTTTAGTCATTATGTTGCTGAGATGTTAGCGTAACGTTTTATTTTAGTTTAAGTATTTACCGTATTATAATGGAAGATAATTATAATGGATAATAAGAACATTTTCACGAATTACACTACATAAATAAATAAATAAATATACTTAAAATAATAGCTTTTTATGCAACTGTCACTATAATCATTTATAAAAGAACCATTGTTTAACATACTCATAGTGGACCACAGCATTTTCGTCAACATTTATGACGTCAGTATTTTCATCATATGCACCTAAAATAATGATGGTCTAAAATTGTTCCACATGATCCATGTAAAATGAAACCGCAGTATCCATACTTTGTAGCCTGCAAACATATACAAGTGTTTAATCTTTATTTCACATAAAGTGAGGTTATGACTTCATTCAGTAGGTATTAATAGTAATTTTTTTTAATTTGATTTAAGCAGTTATGTCAATTCATTATTAATTTACAAATACTATAATATACTTAATACTCAATACTCAAATACTTACTGGACCGTTTATTATAAACGTTTTACACTTTACTTGTTTAGCACTTCTTGCTTCTTGGCACACACACACGACACGCATAAATTCCGCTGTTCCGCTCAAATGGGATAGAAAGAAGCGACGCGGAAACGCGGAATCTAGTTACTTTCTTTCCGCGTTTCCGCGTTTCCGCGCTCCATATAATGGCACCCTAAGAACTACCGATGTTATTAAACCCGCCCTAAGAGCAAAAAGTCGACTTCTACCGAAACTGACTGGCAGAAAAGTCGACTTTTTTAAGGACGAAAGTCGACTTGAAGTCGACTTGAAGTCGGCGAATGTCTCAAAAAACGCCGACTAAAAGTCGACTTTCCGTCATGACAAGAAGTCGACTTCCCGTCATGACGAAAAGTCAACTTCCCGTCATGACGAAAAGTCGACTTCTCGTCATGACGAAAAGTTGACTTCCCGTTATGACGAAAAGTCGACTTCCCGCCAACTTTTAAAGTCGATAAAATAAACCGCCGCGTACGTCTGGGTCATGTCCCAAAACTCACTCTAGTTAACTAAAATGCTATAGTGTACGTGACGTAAACTATAGATTTTAGTTATCCAGAGTGAGTTTTGGAACATGACCCTGGAGGTCGATTGTGTATCTTGAAACCAAGTAAAAATGACAAAAGTTAACAGAGTTTACTAGATTTTGATAAAAATAAAATCATAGACACGTTAATAAATTTTCTCACTTTTGTCATTTTTACCTCATTATTTCAAGATACGCAATTGACCACTTGCTGGAGGGCTAAAACTGATGCATTTCGATTTTTTTCATATATAAAATAATTTAATTATCTAAAAAACTGTATAATTACAATCCTAATGTTTTATTCTTAATTACAAAGGCGGCCATATCTGTGCAACTTCTGTGTGCGCGGATTCCGGCAGTCACTTCTGGTAAGCTGACAACAGAACTAAAATTAAAACATTCCAGCGTTAATCGCGAAACAATATGCAAAATTAGCTATATAACTATGCATAATATATATATTATTATCATAATGTTGTAAATATATAATAATATTAAACATAATACTAAATTTTCTTTCGCCAGTATATAGAATAACAATTAAAGTAATTTAAATCGACCGTGACTGGCAATATATAACGTCTTTCCGATATGAACATAGAAAAACCGTGAGCCAACTTGGTTTGTCGGATTCACACAGCACTTTTTCGGATCAAACATCGAGACATTATTAATTTCGACCAAGGGATTTTGGTCCGTTGATGTAATTTCTAAGTTAAATAGTTTAAATTTTTTATTGCGAAAAAATATTACCCCAGCCAGGGTTTGAACCTGGAACCTTCCGTATACCGTGTGGGTGTCGTGCCAATTCAATTACATCAACAGATAATGTTATAAATATATAATCTACAAACTTTTATACTAGACCACTAACATCTATGGACGCACTGCCGAAAAGCTGATGCGAGTGCGAGATGCAAGTGGTAGTGAAGGGTGCGGCCATATTGAATTAAGTCACTATCGGGTATTCAGTTGCTCATGATGTGCGTTTATCTGCATTCGTTATTACAGTACATAACGATGCAGGCAAATGTTTTTGTGTTAAATATTGGTATGTACATGTTATCAATAAGTTTGTAAGTCATGCCTTCGACGTGTAGCGTACTTGGATGCCGAAATCGAACCACTACTCCTGTAGTATTAAACCCTTTCTTTTGGACATTCTGTATATGCCAGACTATTGTATAGAAATCTTGTATAAAACCACTTGTATAGAATCTGTAGTATAGCATATCTTGACTAAAATTAACATGGCGGCAAGCATCACGGCCGAGATGCCTGTCAGTGGTCTAGTATTGTATAGAAGTCTATGATAATATTATAATATTTAAATATTATTTTATAAATTAAAATCTCACATTTTTTATCCGAACCCCAGATTTCTAACAGTTTGTCTTTGGACACGACTCCCTGCAACTGCAGCGTTTGTACTATTGCTTGAGTGCGTGGTATCAACCTGAAAAAATCGTATTGAATTGATGTAATCTATTCGATGAATCAACGTGAAACCGAAAGGAGATAGAATAACGATTTACCTGGCCCATGACTTGGTGATGCTCCCAGGTGTCGTCAGCAGCGACGGGACAAATTGTTTCACCTTAGGGCACACTTGACCCTTCAAGAAGAAATACACGAACCACTTGACACCGTCCACGGATGCTAAGGAGAACAGAAAGTCAAGAAAAAGTCAAAATGACGTCAAAATGACGAAAAAATGATTGCAAACAGTCATTTTTTGATCATGACGAAAAATTGACTAAATTATGATTTTGAAATTTAATATGTTATTTTAAATGTTTTGCAATAATTTACACTTAGATTGTTTCCGATATTCATAATTACACATTACCCAGCGAGAAATGACCCATCGAATCGACGTCTAATTGACGTCGAAATCATCGATATTACATCATATCAAAATAATGCTCGAAATTTGAAGCTTATTTCGATGTTTGTGGTATATGACATTTTTTTAAAGAAGAGATTATTTATGACATATATTCATCGCGCCAGACTGTAAACAGGCAAATTATGTATTTTCTGTTAAGACATGGATATTTCATCATTTCGATATCGATTCGAAGCTATTTTGATTTGCCAGTCAATTATAGGTCTGTTCTTTGCAGCTGAACTGGCTGCATAGTGCACTTTAAAATGCAATATGAATAAAAAATTATATTGTATTGGCAGACATGGATAATGTAAATATTTTATGATTTGAGCATTATAATAATTGCGTTACAATATTAATTTTTTTAGGCTTCCATTTTCATTAAATAGTTACTTTATAACTGTAAAAGTAACAACAAAATTCCTATTTGTAATTTGACAATTTTGAAAATTAAAATATTATATAATAGAAACATTTTCAGTACTACATCTCATTCAGTACTACGGTCATACTTATTAAACAAAAAGTTGAATTAAGCAACTAATTAAATTATTAATATTAAATATTAATAAAATAAGATATTTGTATTTACATTTATCAAAATAAAAAATAAGTTTAATTATGAAAATAAATATTAATATAATTGGACTTATTAAAAATTAAATAATTTGTTCAGATATTGCGCTCGAATTTTTTTCGCGTGTTACAACGCTCGATCGTTTTACATTAGATGGCGCGACGCGCGAGTCGCCACTCTCAAAGAGCCCCCGCCTCCTTCCTCACTCGTTAAGTGTCATGGCCGCACTTGCTTGCGTTTCTTCGAACGTATCGAGTCTGTTACCTCTTTCTTGACGGCTTGATCGTTGCGGCGCATGTTCTGGAGACCAAGCGAGCGAGAGTCGGATTACCAGGAAGAGCTCACCGCCAGGAAAGGGAGAGCTGCGGCAGCTAGAATCCGAGAGGGAGGATCGAGGCGAGGAGGATCCGGTTCAACGAGCGGAGCCCTTAAGAGATTCTCATTGGGACGCCATTTTTTTTGTTTCTCGTGGGAAGAGGGAAAATGCCTCGCGCATTCAACCGGGGGCCGGCCACCCGGGGTATGTAGGGCTTGCACCCACTAAAAACCCTCTCCCCTAAACACAGCACGCAGGACTATAGTCACGCTTACACGGGACCACCAGAGGTATTTCTTCATGCAAACGAGACAGTCCATACGCCAGAGGCGCCAGGAACACATAATCCAGAGACAAAGACACACGGGAGGTCAAAGCCGGGGATGTTTCAATCCTCCGAGAGGGAGTACCCCTAGCCGAATTTCCGGGCGCATATACGCCGGCCATTCAGCCACCGCCTCGGAGGCCCTCCATGATAATGCTGTCCGCCATACCACGGAGGAATCTCTTCATTGGCAGATTGGAACGCCATATTGGTTACTTTCATTTGAGGGTTCATATTTTTATACCGTCATTTTTAAGGATTAACCATTAATTGAAGGTTAACTATCACTTAAAGGTTAACCATCATCCAAAGAAAAACCCTTAAAGTTGGATGTGATTTCGGACCGCCAATTGAAAATATTAACCTTCAAACGATAGTTAACCTTCAATTGGCGGTCCGAAATTATACACAACTTAAGGGTTTTTCTATGGTGTTTTTTTAACGGTTAACACCAAAAGTTGAGTGTATTTTTCCATAAAGGTATAGTGTGGATATATGGCAGTCTTTTTACGGGTTCTAGTGATGCATTTTTCTATGGCCCCGATTACATAGTGCAAAAAAACATAAGTTTTGGTTGCCTTAAATTATAGATTAAGTACCATTCTGGATACGTTATTAGTTTCAGTATACTATTGTATGCTATTCAGTAATTATATATTAGTAATTATTATATGCTATTTGGCATTTAACATAGCAAGTATTTATATTATATCTATTTCAACAGTTATTTAACTTATTGTTAGAGATGTTGATTTTGTACAGACATTTTATTCTCAAAATCAAACATTTCAAAAATATAGACTCATAAAAGAGAGAAAATTAAATACACGTCTGTTCTACTAATTTTAATATTAATTTGTTTACAATCTATGTCTTTTTTTACATTTTGCATACAAGACTATTTATATTTTGCCTTACATATGATCAGTATATTAGAAACAAGTTATGGCGCAATTTACTTGGGAAAATAACCATTTACTTTTACTTTTGATCATTTATTTTTAATTTAAACGAATTAACTTTGTAAAAAGAAATGCATTAATGACAAACTTCAGGTTTCCTAAATCTTAATTACACTGAATCAATCTATGTTAATTGCGCTAAGTCAATCTGTCAAATCTGTTTTTTTGTGATAATAAATATACAATATGTGCAATATATATTCTCTATCTAGACTTAAATAATATATATTTGCGATTATAAATAAATATATGTACAACTCTATCTAGACTTAAGCAATATATTATTGTAATAATAAATGTGCATATATGTGCAATTCTGTCTAGATAAATAATTTAATTGTAAAAATTATTTTCATTGTAAGTTTTGTGATCCTCTTCTAATAAAGTTATTGGGGAGAAATAAATTGATAATTTTTGATATATTTTCGATATACTATTGAATACATAAGTAGTGGAATGTGAATATATTCATTTATTTTAATGTATAATACAAGAAAAAGATCATGTTTTGTGGCTTCTAATAATAACTGCAGTGAGGAAATAGTAATCAATATCAAGTCGAAATCGATTTATTCTGAATTGAAAAGTCATCGAAAGTGATACCACATTTCAATCGAGATTGATGAATATTTCAATTACTTTTCGATATACGTTTTCGACGTCAATTAGACGTCGATTCGATGGGTCATTTCTCGCTGGGTAGTACTTAAACTTTATAGTATACGCACATAAAATCTTTTTTTTTAATAAAAATGATACCATCATGATAAGAATATAACTTTTCGTGATGCCGAACCATTTTGCAGCGTGTGCGCACTATTTTTGCACAGCTCTTGGGTTGCGTTCTTGTATCTCTCTCACTCCAGCACAGCGGCACGGCGAGTCCACGTGGGTCATTATAACGCAGCTCTGCGCGCAGTTCACGTACGTTGTGTCCTATATACAGTGTATCGAAGTTACAATTTCGTGCTGAGAAAAATTAAAATATTGTTTTAAGGACAAAACTTTTGTTTGCTATTCATAGTAAGTAGATATTTATTCCAAAAGTTATGACTGTTCTATAGGTTATGTACTACAGTTCACGTTTCAGTACTGGCAGTGAATTTCGGAATGCAGCCTTAGTCACATGAAAATATTTGTCACGAGGTTATGTTATAGACGTTGGGCATTGCAATTTAAAATATTCTGAGGACAGTCGAAGTGAAGAAAAGAACTGCATTATCGTGATTGCAGTAGATTCGAGTGGATATTATCATGAAACCGGTGAGTTTATTTCATGAAAGCAGTATTAAATCACTTATGATAAATGTTTAGATTAAATTAAGGCTCTTAGTTTCTTAAGAAATGTATATTCACTCAATTAATATTTTTATGATATTATTATTTTTTTTTTATTTAGGATAATGCTTCCCTTCTCGGGATACATGTTATGTATTTTGCTTAATCATATTTTACATCTCCTGTATTACTATGTTACTTTCTACGCTCCTTTATTGTCTCTTCAGTTTTTCCCTCTCTTTCCTTTTATTGCACAGCTTCAGCATCCATTCTATTCCTTTCCCATCTTCTGCCATTATAAATTCTTCGCTCGGATTGGCTGTTCCTGATTCCGGGCATTCCCTTATTATTAGTATGTGGTTCCAGAACTCCTCTCTTTCTTCGCACAACCTGCACATTTTCTTGTTTTCCTCCTCCCAGTGTCTATTACCTTTCCATTCGTTTCCGCATCTGAATCTTGCGATTGTTTTCATCTTTATGCCTTTTCCTTTGCACTCCAAGTATTTCGCTCTTTCACTTGTTTTCCACCTGTTATATTCTTTCGCTGATTTCGACTCCTCCGTCTTCTTTCTTCTCTCTTCCGATTTCTTCTCTTTGTAGTTGGCTGTCCATTCTTCTGTCGTGTTTTTTCCCTGTTCCTCTTTTGCCTCTCTTGCCCACTGATTTAATCCGCCCTCCTCGTAAAACTTCTGCATCCGGCCGCCCCATTGTGTCTTCTATATTGCTAATTTCTCTTCTGCATTCTCTCAGTATTTCGTTTTCAGTCATTTCTTTTACTTTTTCTTGGTATTTTAGAGCTCTTCCTCCAGCTTCTATACTGATTTGTTCTATCTTTGTTTCTTCTCTGACTATATAGCCTGGCGTGCATCTGTCTAAACCTAATATCCATCTTATGTATCTTTCTTGAAGTGCTTCTATCTCCTTCCATTCTTTCCATCCCCATATTTCTACTCCGTATAAGAGTATGCTTTTTACCATGACATTAAACATCATCATTCTCCTGTCAAAGTCTCCTCCAAATTTCCTTTCACCTATTCCCCAAATTTGTGCCATGGCTGCTGCTGCTTTTCTTACTATATCTTTTATGTGCGCTTCATCGGTGTTGCATTTCTTAAATGTGAACCCCAGATATTTGAACTCCTTGACTTCTTCTATCCTGTTGTCCTTCCATTTCCAGTTCCTTTCTTGTTTAATTCTCTCTTTCTTACAAAAAACCAGCATTTTGGATTTATCTACATTTAAAATCAGTTCCTTTTCCTCTAAATATCTTTCTAGGCTTTTCAGCATTTTCTTCATTTCTCCTTCCGTCTCCGCCATCATCGCTAGGTCATCTGCGTACGCCAGGGTGTGTATTCTCTTTCTTCCCAGTCTTACTCCTCCGTTCTGTCTTTTCTTTAGAAAGTCCTCCACGTCCGCGATAAATGTTATGAACAGGAGCGGGCTCAGTGGGCATCCTTGCCTCAGCCCTCCCTCCGTCCAGAACTCTTCTGTGCACTTGTCTCCTACAATTACTCTGTTGATAGTTTCCTCATAAATACCTTTTATTCTGTCGATTAGTTTCCTGTTTATTCCGCGTTCTTCCAGAACCTTCCATAGTTTCTTTCTGTTCACCTTATCAAACGCTGCCTTCAGGTCTGCAAAGAAGACGTAGAGTTTTCCCCTCTTTTTTGTTATCGTTTTTTCTGCTGCTATTTTCAGTGTAAATATGTTGTCTATGCAGCTTCTCTTTTTTCTGAATCCTGCTTGCGTTTCTGGGAGTAGCTTCAGTCTTTCGACTTCCTTCCTCAGTTTCTCTTCTAGAATCATTGTATAAATTTTGTATGCCGTGTCCAGTAATGTTACTCCTCTGTAATTTTTCACTTCCTTCCTGTCTCCTTTTTTGTGTATTGGGTATATTATGCCCACTTTCCATCCTCTTGGCAGTTTCTCTCCGTTCCATATTCTCCCTATTATTTTCCTCAGTTTTTCTTTTGTTTCCTTATCTGCATTCAACCACACTTCGTTTTTGAGTCTGTCTTCGCCTGTTGCTTTCTTTTTCTTGAGTCTTCTTATTGCATTTTCCATCTCTTCTTCTGTGATTTCCCCTCCCTCTTCCTTTGTTTCTTCTTCTCGGGGTTCTTCTTGGCTGCCTCCTGCCTCTTGCTCGTTTCGTGTATCATTGTTCCCTCTCGTCTCTCTTCCCTCCAGTAGCTCCATGAAGTGTCTTTTCCATTTTTGTTCCTCAATGCTTTCATCTGGTTTTTCTCGTCGGCCTCTCTCCTTTTTTATGTATCTCCATATTTCTGTTTCATTTTGTAACTCTGCAATTTTGGTCTGCTCTCTTTCTCTTTCCTCTTTCATTTTCGTTTCGCAGAGCTTGTTGTGTCTATGTTTTTCCTCTATGTATTCTGCTCTTTCTATGTTTCCTTTTTTCATTTGTCTGAGTGATCTATTCAGTTTCGTTTTGCTGTTTCTGCAGTCCTTATCCCACCAAGATTTCTTTCCTATAATTTGCGTTTTGTTCTTGACTTTCTTTTTATTTATTGCTTTTCGGATTTCTTCTGCTAATTCTTCCCATTCTTCTTGAGTTTCTTCTTTTTCTGCTTTCCTCATCTTTAGATTTTCTTGGTATATTCTTATTCCTTCTTCGGACCAGTCCTCTATCTCTATCTCTTTTAGTTCTTCTTTCTTTCTCGTCTCCTCTGTTGTCGCCTTCAGTTCTATTTCCAACGGTTGGTGGTCTGATTCTGTCCTCTCTCCTATCCTGAAGCTCTTTATTTCTTCCCATGTTTCCGCATTGCAAATTGTGTAGTCTATTACTGAGTTTCCTTTTGCTCCTGTGAATGTCCATTCTCCCTGATCGTCGCCTTCCTTGTTTCCGTTTAGTAAACCTAGTCCCATCTTCTCTATTTTTTCCAGTAGGTCGGTTCCTTGTTTATTTATTATTTTATCTTTCGAGTGCCTCTTGCTTCCTTCCTCTTCTCCATCCCATAATAGTTCTCCTTTCTCTGCTGTTCTGGCGTTGAAATCTTCTCCCACTAACATTTTCTTCCTTCCTTCACCTTCGATTATTTCTTCCAGTTCCTCCAGTGTCTTCTTTTTGCCTTCCCTATTGTAGATTGAGATGATTTTCCATTTTTCTCCGTTGATTTCTACACTGTAGCTAATTATTCCTTGTGTTTCTTTTTGAACTTCTTCCATCCTGATATTTTTCTTCACCCCCGTTACCATGCCTCCCGCTCCTCTTCCCTTCTTCTTGTCTCTTACTGCGTACTGTGTTACCCAGTTGTATTCTTTTGGCATCAGGGCTTCCATTTTCTTCCAACCTTTCTCCTCTATCCACGTTTCCGTGAAGTTAATTATGTCGAATTCTCGTACATAGTCCCAAAACTCTTTGTCTTTTTTTGCGATTCCTGCCGTGTTCCAAAACATTGCCCTAATCTCTTTTTGTGTTTTCTTTCCGTCCTTACATTCTTTTATGTTATGCCTGGTCGTTACTGTTTTATCGGTTTGCAGGGTTTTGCCTATTCTGAAAAGACTCTCTCAGTCCTTCTCCCTCCTTCCATATAAAAGTCCTTTCGTTGACCATTAGTTTCTTGTAGCCTATCTTCACTTGTTCTCCTCGCTCTTTCTTCATTTTCGCAATTTCTACTATCTCCTTTTGTACCTCTCTTTCCTTCTTTGTTAAATCATTGTCAATGTACAGTTTCTTGCCTTTCAATTTACTTTTCTTTGCCAGTATTTCTTTCTTCTGTTGCCAGCTTTTTAGTCTCGCTACAAGCATTCTTCCTCGCTGCTCTCTTCTTATCCAATACGCGTCCTCCTCTACTTGCAGTTCGTGTCTCATTATATGTTCTATCGTTCCTTTGGGTGGACCTTCTTTTGGCAAATCCTCTCCTTTCAGAGTAATATTGTTCCTCCTTTCTCTTCTCTCTCTTTCTTCCTCTCTCTCTTCCAGTTGTAACATTCTCGTCATTTTCTTCTCCATTTGTTCTTCTTTGATCTCCAGTTTCTTCAATCTGTCTTCCATTGTCCTTCTTTCATTCTCCCACTCCTCTTGTTTCTTTTTCCATTCTTCTCTTAAGTCTTGTATTTCCGATCTTATTGCCTTGTTTTCTTTTTTTATCTCTTCTGTATCTTTCTTAATTGTTATCATGATTTCCGTTAATTTATCTAGTTTATCCATGTCTTCCCCTTTTTCGTTTTCTATATTCATCTCCTCTTGCGTCCTTTCTGCTCCTGATGTTATTCCTGTTCTCTTAGTTGGCGGTGATCTGCCCACTGTTCTTGATTTTTCAAACTTCTCGAGTAATTCCTTCTCTGTTCTTATCCTATCTTCCTCTTCTTCCCTCTTCCTCTTAAACGAGTCAACAATCGATTCGCTGTTATTCCTTTGCCTTCCAAGGTGTACTGCGTTGATCGGCCTTCCTTTCTTTTTTGCCTCTTTTTGCCTTTCCGTGCCTTCTCCTGTATTGCTCATTAATACCGCTCGGTGGCTCCCCCTTCACTGTTCACTTTATCGTCGCAGCTTGCGTCTCTCAACCTCTCTATATCGGAGGCACCCCCGGGCCGTTGGTGTTCGCTATTTGATGGGTTTGCGAACCCGGCAGCTGGTTTCCCTTATTGTTCCCTAACCTCTAAAGCTTTCTCCGCCTTAGAAACTCTGGGAAAAACGTCTCCCCTGCGGTACCTCTGCTGCTTCCTTCTGTCTCCAAATAAAATTGCAATTTTTCGCTTGCAGAAAACCTGTAACAAAGTCGCCCCAGGGCGATGCAGCGGCAGATAAATTCAGAAATCAGCTGACGCGCTCGACAGACGTGCTTCTGTTTACTTACGCTCGGACTCTCCTCCATTTTTTTATGATATTATAAAATTGTGAAAAAAGCATTTTTGATTATAGAAAAATGACGTTTTCAAGGTTAGAAAACTTATTATATTGTTACATAAATATAATAATTATTAAGAATGCCTGGAGCATTCTTGCGTCACAGTAAAGTTTTATTTTATGCTAGCAAGTTAATAGACCAATCATTTCTTTGATAAATCTCTTATTTGTACATACAAGACTGTTTATAATACAACATATATACGTGTCTTAGATATTCAATATTCTTATGAATCTTGTGTTCAATGATTAACATATTAATATCTTAAATTTTCTAGCCGCTGAATCATTGCAAGAAAAAAATTCTTCGAAAATATAAGATCAAAGCAGAAAATCGCTTGGCAAAGCAGAAAAATTGAAAGAGCTATCGGTACGGCAAGCTCGAAAAACATGGTTTCGAGAAAAACGCAGTTAAAGTTTCAAGTAGTAAAATTTTAATCTAAAAAAAATTTTTTTATGTACCTTAAGACTTGTACTTCTATATGTAAAAACCCGAATATTAATAAATTTTTTCATTTTTTTAATAATAAATTTAGAAAAATGACCCTACTTTTAGTGAACACAAGGTGATATTACCCCTTAAAGTGGATATTATATGAAATATTCTTGTGAAATATGTTTATTTTTTGCTATTGTAGTAACTTCTTTGATACGTTCTAAATTTAAGACATAGGTTTTGACTATATATTATATAAAAATATATTATTAATCTCACACATTTCTAAATTAAATAAAAAACTGCATTTTTGAAATAATAATTTATTAATTAATTTATTAAATCCTTATAGAAAAGTATTAAGCCCATCGCACATGAAATTGCATAGGCTGCATATGCATAGCATGAGACCGCTGGACCAATAAGCATCTTATGTAAATCAATATAGCATCTTTATGTTGGTTACTCTTTGGTTTAGCGGTATTATGCTATGCATATGCAGCCTATGCAATTTCATGTGCGATGGGCTTGACTGCCTGTGATACAAATGCATATTCTGCATATTCTGAACTCACTTTTATCGATAAGTGACTTAATTAATATCACCTGAGAAGCCATATTTAATGCACTTTTGTCGATAAAAGAGAGTTCAGAATGGACCAAAGCCTTTTGCACTGAATTGATAAAAGTCACTGAAAGGTCACGACGCCGTCACGAAAAAGTCACATTATTATCCTCTTGGATATATGAAATGATGTCACCTTGACTTTCCTAAAATGATTATATTTTGACGTCATTTTGACGTCATTGTGACTATTTCTTGATTTTCTGTTCTCCTTGGGAGGCCGCTCGGTTTTTGGTGTCCGGGGCGGCTACCGCCAGGAGGTCATTATATGAAGAGATCCCTCCAGTTATCGATACTAGATTTCTCTGCTTTTTGCTTCGCAGGGGGTCTGCTTATATATTATGACTGGATGTATTTTAAATACGAGAAGCGTTTTTTATCATGCGCGGTTTAGCGGCATTGTCGCGAACTAATCGCCGATTTGGTTGATGCGGATTCAATTTATATCATTAATATACGATAGAAAACGAACCGATTTGCTGCTGTAAAGAAGATGATAAGTTGTATGTCAGAAAATCCTGATAAGAAACGATAGATGTATCGGTTCGGTTAAGTTGTATAAATATCGACGAGATTTCTATCGTTTTAACCTTATAAAAACATATACAAAGTAGAAGGTTTTCAAACGATTCAATTTATATCATTGATATACGATAGAAAACGAACCGATTTGCTGCCGTAAGTTGTATGTCGGAAAATCCTGATAAGAAACGATAGATGTATCGGTTCGGTTAAGTTGTATAAATATCGACGAGATGTCTATCATTTTATTTTTATATATCCGTATTAATGCATACGGTAAAATTTCCACACAGCACAAAGCTCCGATTAAGCTCCCAGGGAGTTCATTTTGCTGAGCTCCCGGGGAACTTACCAAATTCGACAAAACAAGCTCCCAGGGAGTTCATTTTGCTTAGTTTTCGGTGGAGCTTACCAAATTCGACAAAACAAGCTCCCAGGGAGTTCATTTTGCTTAGTTTTCGGTGGAGCTTACCAAATTCGACAAAACAAGCTCCCAGGGAGTTCATTTTGCTGAGCTCCCGGAGAACTTACCAAATTCGACAAAACAAGCTCCCAGGGAGTTCATTTTGCTTAGTTTTTGGTGGAGCTTACCAAATTCGATAAAACAAGCTCCCAGGGAGTTCATTTTGCTGAGCTCCTGGGGAATTTACCAAATTCGATAAAATAAGCTCCCAGGGAGTTCATTTTGCTTAGTTTTCGGTGGAGCTTACCAAATTTGACAAAACAAGCTCCCAGGGAGTTCATTTTGCTGAGCTTTCGGTGGAGCTTACCGAATTCGACAAAATAAGCTCCCAAGGAGTTCATTTTGCTGAGCTTTCGGCGGAGCTTACAAAATTCGACAAAACAAACTCCCAGGGAATTCATTTCTTGGAAAAATCAGCAATACAGTTATTAAATGGAATCCATGACGTGGTCTCGCTTCGCGCGTACTTGGCGCGAGACACTACCGTGTCTCTTGATATATGTATATATATTTATATATATATATATATATATATATATATATATATATATATATATATATATACATATATATATATATATATACATACCTCATTGTTTATTGCTTTTCCAAATATATTTTTATTGTACATTTTATTGTATTTTCAAATAAACGTAATAAATCGAATATATTCTCACAAATATTTATGATAATAATAAGCATGTTAAATAATTATATTTACTACATTATAATACAAAATTATCGAATATAAATGGGTTTTTATTATAAATAATAAAGTATTATATTGAAAAATCATTTTATTCACCATATTTGTTTAACAGTATTCGGTCGTTTACATATATAATCACCGACTTTCAGAACTTGACAGATTGACTTAATATCCTTAAGTTTAAATAACATAAAATCTCCACTTTCTTTTACAAGAATTATGTGTTTAACTTTTGAATTCGTTTCCAAATGATAAAACATTTTGAGATTCTTGACAGTAAAGCAGTTAAGAATAAAATATAAGTCATTATGAATTTCAGAGAAATATCGAATTGATCCGTAATAAACGGTTTACAATGCGTGACTCATATGAATAGATGTGATTATTTTAATGGTCATATATGAATAGATATGACCGTCTATATGACTTTGTATGAGCATGCATGGTTAGACCTGGCCAATTTTCGGATCTGATCATATAAACAATAATATATGATCATATATAATTAGTCAAAATTATTTTTTCTCGGGCGAGCTGTTGGCGGTGAGCATGAGGGAGGACGAGTAGGACTAGACGCAGCATTATTTGCTGCATTTGCCAGGTATAGCCCAGTCAAATGGGCATTTGATAAGGAAATAATGGTACCAGCGCTGTTTCTAGCGTGGAAGTGTGTCTTTTGGGGTTGTAATGAAGATACTAAAAGCCCACCACCGTACCATTGTCGTAGCAAAAATGGGGGTGCAAAAAAGGTGCAAAAAATTGGTTTTTTGCCAATAACTCAAAAAGTATCACAATTAGGGGAAAAAGTGAAGACGTGAAAGTTGTAGAGAATGAAATTTTACACAAAAAAGGTCTTTACAAAAATTTTGTACGACCAATTGCAGTTGATCTAGATTTTTTTGAAATAATAGGTATTTCATGACAAATGAAAAATACGTGAGGGCGTCGCGCATTTTTTATCGATAGTTCGAAAATGGCAACTCGAATAAAAAAATAGTTCCAATAAAAGTTGTAGACAATTCAATTACGAACAATTCCCATTTTTATTTTTTTTTGATACGATCAATATTGACAGAGATATGAATTTTTTTAAACATTTATCATCGCTCCTCGAGTATGATTTTTAGTGGTAAAATCGCTTGTAACTCAACATCTGTAAGTTTAACGCAAATATTACGTCTTATAAAAGTAAAAGATAATTAAATTTCGAAAATTTTGATGTATATACAAACTCATTTTGGATATATGCGTAGTGTGATAATGCTAATAAACATGAAAAATTGTCATTTTTTGTGGATTTTGTCAAAAAAAGTCACTTTCGGTTAGCTGTAGGTCAAAATGTCTCTACATTTTTTGAAGAGAATTAAATTATCTTTAAAACGGCGTTTTATTCATCTTCGTACGATTATTTGTTAACAAATTACAGCTGTTTAAACATTTCAGGAAAAATACAATTTCATACCAAATTAATAATATATTGAAAAAATATATGCGTAATAATTTTTTATAAATTGGATTTTACCTATTTTTAGTAGTTTATATGTGTGTGAAAGTAATGCAGCACTATAAGTTCATCGAAAGGTATGATTTCTTTAAAAAAAGAACCCTCGAAAAGTGGTGTTTTTTAAAGAAATTATGCAAAAGTGGCATTTGTATTTAGTTTTTTGCATGTATCTTCTTTTTTATTGATTTTACGAAGAAAGGGCCTAGGGGGATAAGCATGTAAAAATGGCCCCCGCAAGTATGAAGTTGATATTGGCGTCGTAAGTTAGTACCCATGTGACCTTGAACTCCTGCAAATATTAACCTTGAAATTATATTTTTGAAGGAGTTATGGAGGAAGAAAGAAAAAAAACAAAAAATTTTTTTCTCGAAAACGGCTCAACCAATTTTTATGAAAAAAATATATGTTGTAGGTATCAATAATGGTGTTTAAAAGAAAATATTTTATAATTTTTGAACAAATAATAGAGCTGAAAAAAAATTTTTGAATTTTTCAAACAATTTTTTTTTTGTGTTTCTTTAGAATGACACCTTTAATTTTTTTTGCAAAAACATTGTACTAGTATCTATTTTAACGTATAATTTTCCCAGATTTTTAAAAAATATAGTTTTGGAGTAAAAAAATAAAAATCATGGTTGTGTCACCTGATGCTCAAAGTAACGCCTTGTAGCGCCGGTCAAGGAAACTGCCGCATATATATATAAACAATTCCGCGACTGCAATGTTAATTATGAACAAAATATATTATTTTTATATTAATTATAAACAATATATTTATTTAAAAACAAGTCATCTGCAGTTAGCTTATAAGAATAATAGTTTCCAGAGTTTACCACGTGGAGGTTGCAGTATGATTTTAAACTTTTCATCGGGGTGCTTTTTGATATGTGAGTCCTTTCGCCTCTCACAATTGATTTTTTAGTCTTTGTCGCTATCCGAATCAATAACTGGTATAAATGTTGTATCTATTTTTATTAAACAATTCCGCGACTGCAATGTTAATTATGAACAAAATATATTATTTTTCTATTAATTATGAACAATATATTTATTTAAAAACAAGTCATCTGCAGTTAGCCTATAAGAATAATAGTTTCCAGAGTTTACCACGTGGAGGTTGCAGTATGATTTTAAACTCTTCATCGGGGTGCTTTTTGATGTGAGTCCCCTCGCCTCTCACAATTCATTTTTTAGTCTTCGTCGCTATCCGAATCAATAACTGGTATAAATCTATTATTGTTATTGATTCGGTTATTGATTCGGATATAGCGACGAAGACTAAAAAATGAATTGTGAGAGGCGAGGAGACTCACATCAAAAAGCACCCCGATGAAGAGTTTAAAATCATACTGCAACCTCCACGTGGTAAACTCTGGAAACTATTATTCTTATAGGCTAACTGCAGATAACTTGTTTTTAAATAAATATATTGTTCATAATTAATAGAAAAATAATATATTTTGTTTATAATTAACATTGCAGTCGCGGAATTGTTTAATAAAAATAGATACAACATTTATACCAGTTATTGATTTGGATAGCGACAAAAACTAAAAAATCAATTGTGAGAGGCGAGGAGACTCACATCAAAAAGCACCCTGTATTATGAGAGGCGAAAGGACTCACATCAAAAAGCACCCCGTATTGTGAGAGACGAGGGGACTCACATCAAAAAGCACCCCGTGTTGTGAGAAGCGAGGGGACTCACATCAAAAAGCACCCCGATGAAGAGTTTAAAATCATACTGCAACTTCCACGTGGTAAACTCTGGAAACTATTATTCTTATAGGCTAACTGCAGATGACTTGTTTTTAAATAAATATATTGTTTATAATTAATAGAAAAATAATATATTTTGTTCATAATTAACATTGCAGTCGCGGAATTGTTTATATATATATGCGGCAGTTTCCTTGACCGGCGCTACAAGGCGTCACTTTGAGCATCAGGTGACACAACCATGATTTTTATTTTTTTACTCCAAAACTATATTTTTTAAAAATCTGGGAAAATTATACGTTAAAAAAGATACTAGTACAATGTTTTTGCAAAAAAAATTAAAGGTGTCACTCTAAAGAAACACAAAAAAAAAATTGTTTGAAAAATTCAAAAATTTTTTTTTAGCTCTATTATTTGTTCAAAAATTACAAAATATTTTCTTTTAAACACCATTATTGATACCTACAACATATATTTTTTTCATAAAAATTGGTCGAGCCGTTTTCGAGAAAAAAATTTTTTGTTTTTTTTCTTTCTTCCTCCATAACTCCTTTAAAAATATAATTTCAAGGTTTATATTTGCAGGAGTTCAAAGTCACATGGGTACTAACTTACGACGCCAATATCAACTTCATACTTGCGGGGGCCATTTTTACATGCTTATCCTCCTAGGCCCTTTCATCAGATCAAAATTAAAGCTGATAAAATTTCCTACAAAACTGATACTTTGATATTCGATTTGTAATAAGTAGTATTATGAGACGGACAATTGAAAATGCTTGTGATTTTAAATTTGCAGAAAAGTGAAATTTTGGAGCATTTGCAAAGTTAAAAATAATGTACTTAACAAAATTTTAAAATTTTTTCAAGTATTGGAAGTCATTCTGCATACATTTAGGTGTCATTCAGTACCGCTGCAATATTTTTAGGACGAATAGTACACAAGAAATGTCCTGGCGTCGAATAGTATGGGGCGAGCAGGTGGTCGGGCTTCAATGTGGGGTCAGTTATTAGCATTTTCAATTGTACGTTTCATAATACTACTTATTACAAATCGAATATCAAAGTATCAGTTTTGTAGGAAATTTTATCAGCTTTAATTTTGATCTGATAAAATTTCTTCGTAAAATTAATAAAAAAGAAGATACATGCAAAAAACTAAATACAAATGCCACTTTTGCATAATTTCTTTAAAAAACACCACTTTTCGAGAATTTTTTTTAAAGAAATTATACCTTTCGATGAATTTATAGTGCTGCATTACTTTCACACACATATAAACTACTAAAAATAGGTGAAATCCAATTTTTAAAAAATTATTACGCATATATTTTTTCAATATATTATTAATTTGGTATGAAATTGTATTTTTCCTGAAATGTTTAAACAGCTGTAACTTGTTAACAAATGATCGTACGAAGATGAATAAAACGCCGTTTTAAAGATAATTTAATTCTCTTCAAAAAATGTAGAGACATTTTGACCTACAGCTAACCGAAAGTGACTTTTTTTGACAAAATCCACAAAAAATGACAATTTTTCATGTTTATTAGCATTATCACACTACGCATATATCCAAAATAAGTTTGTATATGTATCAAAATTTTCGAAATTTAATTATCTTTCACTTTTATAAGACGTAATATTTGCGTTAAACTTACAGATGTTGAGTTACAAGCGATTTTACCACTAAAAATCATACTCGAGGAGCGATGATAAATGTTTAAAAAAATTCATATCTCTTTCAATATTGATCGTATAAAAAAAAATAAAAATGGGAATTGTTTGTAATTGAATTGTCTACAACTTTTATTGGAACTATTTTTTTATTCGAGTCGCCATTTTCGAACTATCGATAAAAAATGCGCGACGCGCTCACGTATTTTTCATTTGTCATGAAATACCTATTATTTCAAAAAAAATCTAGATCGACTGCAATTGGTCGTACAAAATTTTTGTACAGACTTTTTTGTGTAAAATTTCATTCTCTACAACTTTCACGTTTTCACTTTTTCCCCTAATTGTGATACTTTTTGAGTTATTGACAAAAAAACAATTTTTTGCACCCCCATTTTTGCTACGACAATGGTACTGAGGTGGGCTTTTAGTATCTTCATTACAACCCCAAAAGACACACTTCCACGCTAGAGACAGCGCTGGTACCATTATTTCCTTTATTGGCCAAAATTTCAGCCCATTTGACTGGGCTAGTAAGCGAGATCCGCTTGCACAAGGGCGCGGATTCGTCGCTTTTGCTATTTTCGTGAGAGCTTAAGGAACGGTTTCATCCGTCTCAACGGAGGTCCCATAATGGCATAATCTATAATGTATCGCAATTAACCCTTCAACTATTAAATATAATAAAACACGGAATAGATCAGTATTACTGTATATACTCACAACTTTTTCCAGATGTAGAGAAAAATATTATAAAAATAGTGTACGTCCCTTTACTTTATTTATTACTGCGTGTATAACTCGGTATAACCTGAAAAGTACACGTGTATTTTATATAGTCACGCTATATGATATATGCATGTATATATATGTATATACTAAAAATATAGAAAAAGCGAAAGTATATACTTACACGTTATTAATTACACACTTTTTGTCGAACAATTTGTCTCTTTCGTGATGGAATAAAATCGCATACGTACGCGCGGCGCAATATCTCGACTTATATTCTAGATATTTCCATAACCAAGAAGATGCCGTAAAAATGATAACTTTCCTACATCGTTTTAATGACGTCAATAATGCCACTACAACATAATATCTAATTGGTGACATCTTTTGGACTGCAACAAAAGGCAGAAACAGCGCTACCGATAGATACTTTTTGGACAACTTTTATAAAGATACTTTTGGATAACATTAAATTGATGATTTTTCGATGCCTTAAAACAGCCATTTATCGGATAAAGTAAAATGGTGACTTTAGGATAACAGGTTTTTCTTTCCATTAAGATATTATAAAAAAGACATCATTCGGATAACAGTAAACGAGATATCAATTTAAAGGCATCCATTGGTCATCTTATGGTAAAATCATAAAGGCAACCTTAAAACGACAACTTACGGATACCTTTTTGAAATTAATGCTACCTGGGTATGTAGACGTTCAATTAGATCTCATTTAGACACGTCTAAAAGACGTCGATTCAATGTCGATCCGATGTACCAATTCCCCCTGGGAAGAACTGACTATGAATACCGGCCTTAGAGTCATCAAAGTACAATTATTTCTATTCGAGGACTTGAATCGAAGACTTGGACCGATTTCTAGCATCGTGGACACAAAGCTTAAGGGGATCCTATAGTGGCAGAGTTACAGACATTTTTTCATTTTAATTTATCTTTGAATTGGCTTTACAGAATGGCAAAAGTCTTTTACAGAATTAAAGTACGCAAAAAAATCTACATCGCGACATACGATTTCATATCGGGAACGAAAAAAATATAAAAGTTTTACTACATACAGCTGTCATCTGACGACAATAACAAAATTACTGCAGTTTATACCCTAAGAGCAAAAAGTCGACTTTAAGTCGACTTGAAGCCGACTTCTACCGAAACTGACTTGGCAGAAAAGTCGACTTTTTTAAGGCCAAAAATCGACTTTAAGTCGACTTGAAGTCGGCGAATGTCCCAAAAACCACCGATTTAAAGTCGACTTCCCGTCAGACGAAAAGTCGACTTCCCGTCATGACGAAAAGTCGACTTCCCGTCATGACGAAAAGTCGACTTCCCGTCATGACAAAAAGTCGACTTCCCGCCAACTTTTAAAGTCGATAAAGGGCCAATTCCTTTTAGTGACACAAGTCGACACAAACATCGTTCTTTCCTTCTTGGCATTCAATGAATAACAAAGACAGAACGACACTTGTGTTGACTTGTGTCACTAAAAGGAATTGACCTAAAATAAACCGCCGCGTACGTCTGGAGGTCGATTGTGTATCTTGAAACGAAGTAAAAATGACAAAAGTTAACAAAGTTTACTAGATTTTGATAAATAAAATCATAGATACGCTAATAAATTTTCTCACTTTTGTAATTTTTACCTCATTTCAATATATATTACACATTTCAAGATACGCAATCGAACCCTTGCTGGAGGGCTAAAACTGATGCATTTCGATTTTTTTATATATAAAATAATTTAATTATCTAAAAAAACTGTATAATTACAATCCTAATGTTTTATTCTTAATTACAAAGGCGGCCATATCTGTGCCACTTCTGTGTGCGCGGATTCCGGCAGCCACTTCTGGTAAGCTGACAACAGAACTACAATTAAAACAGTATAGCGTTAATATGCAAAATTAGCTATATAAATATATATAATATATATATATATTATTATTATAATGTTGTAAATATATAATAATATTAAAAAGAATACTACATTTTCTTTCGCCAGTATATAGAATAACAATTAAAGTAATTTAAATCGACCATGACTGGCAATATATAACGTCTTTCCGATATGAACATAGAAAAACCGTGAGCCAACTTGGTTTGTCGGATTCACACAGCACTTTTTCGGATCAAACATCGAGACATTATTAATTTCGACCAAGGGATTTTGGTCCGTTGATGTAATTTCTAAGTTAAATAGTTTAAATTTTTTATTGCGAAAAAATATTACCCCAGCCAGGGTTTGAACCTGGAACCTTCCGTATACCGTGTGGGTGTCGTGCCAATTCAATTACATCAACAGATAATGTTATAAATATATAATCTACAAACTTTTATACTAGACCACTAACATCTATGAACGCACTGCCGAAAAGCTGATGCGAGTGCGAGATGCAAGTGGCAGTGAAGGGTGCAGCTATATTGAATTAAGTCACTATCGGGTGTTCAGTTGCTCATGATGTGCGTTTATCTGCATTCGTTATTACAGTACATAACGAAGCAGGCGAATGTTTTTGTGTTAAATATTGGTACATTTTATCAATAAGTTTGTAAGTCATGCCTTCGACGTGTAGCATACTTGGATGCCGAAATCGAACCACTACTCCTCTAGTATTAAACCCTTTCATTTGGACATTCGGTATATGCCAGACTATTGTATAGAAATCTTGTATAAACTACTTGTATAGAATCTGTAGTATAGTATATCTTGACTAAAATCAACATAGTGGCAAGCATCATGGCCGAGATGCCTGTCAGCAGTCTAGTATTGTATAAAAGTCTATGATAATATTTAAATATTATTTTATCAATTAAAATCTCACATTTTTTATCCAAACCCCAGATTTCTAGCAGTTTGTCTTTGGACACGACTCCCTGCAACTCCAACGTTTGTACTACAGCTTGAGTGAGTGGTATCAACCTGAAAAAATCGTATTGAATTGATGTAATCTATTCGATGAATCAACGTGAAATCGAAAGGAGATAGAATAACGATTTACCTGGCCCATGACGTGGTGATGCTCCCAGGTGTCGTCAGCAGCGACGGGACAAATCGTTTCAGCTTAGGGCACACTTGACCCTTAGCTAAGAAGAAATACACGAACTACTTGACACCGTCCACGGATGCTCTATGTCCATCGATGGTAGTGTCCATCCAACCTTTCCGAATGTACCAGACACGCAGCAAATGATCTTCAAAGTTCCTTGATTATATCTATAAATGAAAATAATATTCGATTATAGTGAAGATTAATATCTTTATAAATAAGTAAGAAAAACGTTATAAAGCAAGATTTGTGATAAAAATACCTTGGCGGTGGATCAACCAATGGTTCATTAAGATGGCATAGCATGGGAGCAAATTTCGGCAATCATTCGGGTTCTATCGCCGTGACACCTCTCATGTACATCTTATTCGTTTCGTACATCTCTTGATAAACCACCTATTCCGGACTGATTTTCTGTAGAACGCAGGTTTTTCCATTTCTAGTGTTCTGAAAGATGGTTCAGAATAAGAGCTGTCGCATTCAATAGGTCTTAATTATCGATGATAATTAATAACACACCATACCTAACCTGTAAGCATGTTTCCACTTGGCCTTATCCTGATCCTGATCCTCTTTTACCTCGTCGGGCGAAACCTTTCTCGCGACTTGATCCGCCATATCGTGGCGGTGGTTGATAGCGCGGCGCTTTACGTCGTCTTATCGTGTCCTGTCTCGCGGCACGTACTTATTCCTCGCACTCGCGTAAGCTCTGCTTCTCCACCGTCACAGTATATACAGTAGCGCAACTCTCTGTCGGCGCTTTTGATGTTAGCGTGGATGAAAATGAACTGCACATGCGCGTGCGAGGTATGTAACCAATCAGAGCACCGATAATCTGTCTCACTTCCTTTCACTGTTATAAGTTTCTCTCTCTTTCTAATTTATCGTTGCGTGTCAGACGCGCGCGTTTGAAAAAAGCACGTATTTGATTGGGATAATGTATGGAGACGCATGTTTGACGTGTGTTATAACGCGCGGAAACGCATGCATAAACAACAAGGGTTACATTTGAGATACAAATAAAACATGATGTACAATCAGACGCGCGCTATATATTTATTTATTGGCACTATATATTTTTTAATTATATATATACAGATATATTTACAGATAAATTTTAATAATTTGTATAGCAATTGTACTAATGTGCCATATTAAGCCGGGATTACGATGAATTTAACGTAACGAGACGCGACGGACGCGAAGTAACGTAACGTGAACTTAAGAAATTACGATCGCCGTAACGTGAAGCAGCGTGCATTTCAGAAATGATTTGACAGCTTGGTGTGAATAGAAGGTTCGTTGTCATTCTCGTTGGTAGTTCCTGCTTGGTAATTCTAAATGAATTCTGCTATGAGGCATTATCAGTTTTTTAATTTAATTTTGGCTGGATATTTGTATCTTCAACTGCGGAAGAAGAAACGAGTACGAACTGTTGGTGTGAGAGAGATTTTTCGGAGAAGAACCCAGTTTGGTGATGGACATAATTTACTTGAAGAACTCCGTTTCCGTGATCCACTCTTTTTTTTTATTTACACAAGGATGAATGTTGAAAGGTAAGATTTAATGATTGTCTAGTACAAAATATAATCATTTTTACAAATTAATGTCTGCTTTCCTACATTCTGGTACCTCTTGATCTTGCTTGGTCTACTGATAAAAAAGCGCGAAAGATAAATATTTTTCTGGCACAGAGTTTATTTTTACAAATTATATGTTCGCTTTCTTAGATTCGAGTATCTCCTGAGCTTGGTTGGTCCACTGATAAAGAAGCGAGAAATGTACACTGCTCTTTCACCCACTCAGAGGCTTGCTATGACATTGAGGTAAAATCATAAATGTTCGCTTATCTTATCAATTAAGTCTTAGGAGTCGATTCAATTTGTAAATTTGCTTTGCAGATTCTTGGCAGCAGGAGACAGTCAGTATACTCTGAGCTTTTCCTATCGATGTGGCCAGAGCACTGTCTCTCAGATCCTGGCCGAAACCACTCGAGCACTTGTCAGTGTCTGAGAGACAGTGCTCTGGCCATATCGATAGGAAAAGCTCAGAGTATACTGACTGTCTCCTGCTGCCAAGAATCTGCAAAGCAAATTTACAAATTGAATCGACTCCTAAGACTTAATTGATAAGATAAGCGAACATTTATGATTTTACCTCAATGTCATAGCAAGCCTCTGAGTGGGTGAAAGAGCAGTGTACATTTCTCGCTTCTTTATCAGTGGACCAACCAAGCTCAGGAGATACTCGAATCTAAGAAAGCGAACATATAATTTGTAAAAATAAACTCTGTGCCAGAAAAATATTTATCTTTCGCGCTTTTTTATCAGTAGACCAAGCAAGATCAAGAGGTACCAGAATGTAGGAAAGCAGACATTAATTTGTAAAAATGATTATATTTTGTACTAGACAATCATTAAATCTTACCTTTCAACATTCATCCTTGTGTAAATAAAAAAAAAGAGTGGATCACGGAAACGGAGTTCTTCAAGTAAATTATGTCCATCACCAAACTGGGTTCTTCTCCGAAAAATCTCTCTCACACCAACAGTTCGTACTCGTTTCTTCTTCCGCAGTTGAAGATACAAATATCCGGCCAAAATTAAATTAAAAAACTGATAATGCCTCATAGCAGAATTCATTTAGAATTACCAAGCAGGAACTACCAACGAGAATGACAACGAACCTTCTATTCACACCAAGCTGTCAAATCATTTCTGAAATGCACGCTGCTTCACGTTACGGCGATCGTAATTTCTTAAGTTCACGTTACGTTACTTCGCGTCCGTCGCGTCTCGTTACGTTAAATTCATCGTAATCCCGGCTTTACTTCTTCGTGTTATACACGAGTTGTATAACACAAATCAATAAATTATTTATGCTATCAATATTTAAACGGTCACAAAAGGAAATATCAAGGAAATATTAAGAAAATTATATTATACAACTTGTAACTTAATTTTATCTAATTTTTTTATTCACAATGACAACTATGTATATGTATATAGGTATATGTATATGTGACAAATGTATAAACTGTCAAGTTACATGATTTCTGCAATGATAATTGCAATAACAAAGTAAACGAAATGAAAGAACTAATAAAAGTTAAATCTGTTACATGCTCTTTTAAAAAGCAGATAAAAAGTATGTAAATAGTTGATGACTCGTGTTGGCAATGTTCTGTAAAACAAAAAAGAAAAAAAAATATAAAAATTATTAAATAAAAAAATAAACAAAACATACAAAGACTTAATTATATAAATAATACAATAATATATATGTAAATATCATGCAAATTAAAGAATAGTAAAACAAAATAATAAATAATAAAAAGTGCATAAGATGTAAAAAGAATGTTAAATATAGTTTAAGTAAAAGATAGTGTGTATAAAAATGCAAATAGAGTATATTAAGATCATATTTCTTTGGAAAAATTTTATTTTAGTGTACAATTTCACAAAATATATAAAACAAGTACAATATGCAAATAGTGAAAAAAGTAGTTAAAAGAGAAGAGATCATAGATAGCTTACACCAACCAAACACATAGTAAATCTTTTTCCTTTATAATGGCACCTAGCCCCACACCGGGGTTAATACGGCCAGATAGAAAACACATAGTAATTAATATATGTATGTATATAAGTAACAAAGTCAGTTCCAAGCATACATATATAAAACAGAAATTTACATTGACAAATATTAATAAATGAAAATAAAAGAATGTCATACTAAAGTTGAAAATATACAATAATAAAAATACGCAATTTGTAAAACATAACAAAATGTCTTGACTCCTAATATTCCTATACCTAAAATATATTTATTAATTTCTTGTGTCCAACTCAATCATTAGTCCGTACTTCAGTTACTCGATCCACCTCAGTACAAACCAAAGAAAGAGTAGTAAAGAAAGTAACTTAATATTTACAGTTAAAAATTTAATATTTAATACTTATAACACCATATGTAACTATAAAATCTATTTATTATAATAAACATAGCATGCAAACAGAAAATAAAGATTAAGAAAATTATAAGAGTTATTGTTATAACCATGACCATAAACTGTTATAACATATATAAACACGGTATATGCTCGCAAATACAATTTCACAATCAGTCATACACTTAAGAAATACATATTAGTAATGGTGTATAAAAATAAAACTGTCTATGTATATATATATATATGTGTGTGTGATATAAAGAAAGCAATATATGTTATATATGAAAGCAAAGACTTATAAATGTAAAATATTCAAAAGTTTTCTGTTTCTTTTACCAATACGTTTACATGCCTTGTTATGTTGTTTTAAAGTATAATAAATGCGCATACGAAAAAATAATTTTATTAAATAAATTGTTGGGAAATGTGGACACGGCGCTTCGAAAGTTACATTCTGTGCAAGTTGAAATAAATAGATACCAATGTTTTTTTTAAAGCAATTACTTTCAAACGTTTTCACAAATATTTCTTCTAATTGATGTATGTAAGCACAAAAATTATTACTTGGTAAATTTAATTTTCCAAAAGGATTTTCCTCTGTATTGTAAGCTCGGAAGGAACAATACAAAGTAGTATCATCTAAGACAGTCATATTTTCATTTACATAATCTGTACACGCTTCACATGTATGCAATTCTGTACATTTTTTAATTAAATATCCACAAACATATTTAAAGGCATTTTCTTCTGGTAGTTCCATGTTATGATAATCGTGATTAGGAATATCTAAAATTACACGTGGCGTAGATGGAATAAATTCTGAGGAAGTAGACGGATTCGAACATGACACACCAACTAAACTTAACATGCGATCAGTATCTGCAGCACAATTTTGCGTATCTGAATGTTGTAACATCTTCATACTAAATAATTTTTTAAAGGCACGACTAAATTGTATCGGTGTCGGATTTACAGAATTACCGCCTTGTTGTCTAACACAGCCAAAGAAATTTTCTAAACAATCTTGATTGATTCTTCGTGTCCGAATATGTGGAAAATTATGACATTTTAATTTTTCCCAAAGTTGCATCATGCTATTGATAGTTATTTGCCAACATTCGAAGCAATTAACTTTTACACGAGATCCATTCTTATTAATTACATTAATAGTTTTTAACAAACATAACATTTCTTCTAGAAATTTAATTTGTTTTTCGCTTCCTGTAAATACTTGCGCATATTCCTTTGGACTATTTAAACTAGAAGAATTTAAAATATCGAATAATTTATCAAAATGGTCGATATAATCTATTGTTCCAACTGCTGCGCTTGGAAGAAGGCCCAAGGACAAGTAAGTGCACATGCCTGCACACATACGATTACTGAGAACTTGAACAGCGTATGATACTCTCATTTTATCTAAATTATTTGGCTCGATATGCTTTTTAGTTAACTTTGGGGCCAATTTTATCCACTGTTTACTGTCTCTGTTATAAAATTCAATAATATGATCCCATGAAGCAACTTTGTTATTTCCAAATTGTATATTGTGTTTCAACAAATTATCACGAGTTCTTTTCATTAAATGTGGAGTATCGAATATATATAGTACCTCATGTCCGTCGACTAAAAAGATTGAATTTTGTACAGAAATACCTAATTCTCGGGCTAGTTGTGTAAAGTTAGATCCCATGTCCGAAATTAAAGCATGCACAGTAGCACCGCAATGTTGTAATTTACGTATAACATCAAATAGAATAGGTTTCAATATATTAGATTTACATGCATTCTCGACAAAACAAAAGCAAAGGGGAAGTTTCCAATCACCTGCAATGCTACGTGCCATAATAACTAAAACACTTTTTGCAGGTAACGGTTCTTTCTGATCATTACCGGTATCTTGAAAACCAATTATTTCATCTAGCGAAACATTGTAAAATAAATGAGCTTGTAGACTCATTTCATCTATGCACAAAATGAAATGACGTTCTAATAGTGGCAATGAATTTAACTTTACAGCTAATACATCAAAAATTTTATCATTTATACCGGGTTTGATTTGCCACGTTTGTGTAAACTTGTGTAGACTGCGTATGGCGGGTAATGCTAATTCTTTTTGAAGTTCTTTATAACATCGCGGACTTAGAAAGTATATCCCTAAAGCAAATTGTTTAAATTCAGAAGTATACCGTCTTCCACGTTTGCTTTTAATTTGCGCATCAATTTGGGCAGATAACAATCGTGCGAAAGTTGGAGAAAAAAACTTACAGCCTAATTGACGTAAAATCTCATGGTCCTTAAGCTTCTCTTTTTCTGATTTCTTCTTCCTTATAGTTAAAATCTTCACTTTCTTCTGAAGCCGTCTGTTTCTTTCGTCCAGCGTTTTTACCCTCCCTTGTAATCGTGCAATTCGTTGTTGCAATTTTTTCTTCCGCGGACTTTCTTCTCTTCTTATGCGTGTGCTGCTGGACGTGCTCCTATGCATAACATATACATATATTATAGCAAAAAAACAGATAGTAAAGCTGAAGTATTAATTACAACTTCAGAAATGTCAATAACCAAAATATATAAAAATAAAATTAACCAAATATTTATTATAAAATCTTGAAAAACTTATATTTGAATATTATATTGTAATTAAATAGAGATAGTATTGATAACCTTATTTATTTAAAATTATCTTATATATGCATGTATCCCTTATATTTATATGCAGACATGTTAAACTAAGACAAATGTTTATAAATATAATTACTCTCACGTAATATTATTTATATTTTGTTATTAAATGCAGAATGCAATTTAAAAAAAAGGAACAAAATAAAATGGAAAAATGGAATTTAATAAGTTGTACGTTTAAATCAAAATCTACAGACTGATTATAAAAAAAACTGTATAAAAGAAATAATATTACAAAAATACATATGTATGTATATAATATAAAAAAACGTACGGCTTAGGATTGTGGACATCTTTATCACATTTTGGCATCTGCTCCGTAGGCAGGAATGATTTCAACTGCAAGTCACTGAAACATACCATTTTAGTGTAATATTACTTTTCATTGCTAAATAAAAAATGTGTAAAAAAAGTTAATTATACTGTCGATCTGTAACAGAAATTAAGATAAATACATTTTCAGATATTTCAGTACCTATTTGTTTCCTCTTGTTGTAAAATATCAATATTTTCTTCTTCAGGTAGCTCTTCATCCATCTTCTCATTTTCTGATGTTGTAATAAATGCATTGCTATAAATTATATGCAATATCATTAATTAATGTGTATATTATCAAAAATATTGTTTAATATTGTTTAATACGTAATATAATATTGAATATAAAAAACTACATTATTTATAATAGAAAACAATGTACATTATAAGATGTGTATGAGCTTACTTTCTTCCAAAAAATATTGTTGGTACAGCATCTGGATGAAGATGAGCTCTACTCTTACTTATCTTGTACCACTTTTCTTCAAAATGTAAGTGGCACAATCGGTAATTGCGATGGCCATATTCTGCACCCATTGCTTCCAAATCTAATCTGTCACACGCACGTATCCATTGCAACCATCTGTAAATATTATTCCAATTTGTAAATGTAAAGAAATATTGTAATAATATGTATGTACATATGCATGCACATAATAATATACATACATTTAGAAATATTAAAATAGTATTTTATAATATGTCAATTTATACTTGTTTTAAAAAACAATAATTAATCAATGAAATAAAATTATTATACCTTTCATGTTCTTTTGGAAACCGAAAAAAATGTCGTTTTTCCACAATATTTTTATTGCATTCCCTAACAACACACCACGTGCTTGATTGATGGGCCATCTTTTTCTCCCAGAATTTCTCTCAAGATTTCTTCACAAATACCTGCAACAAAGCTAAGACCAAAGTGCTTTTCCTTTAAGAGAATCGAGAATCTGTACAATTTTTGTACAGATTAACTATTCTCCGTAAGGAAAATAATTTGTTCTCGGTTTTTTTGCACCGTTTACTAAACACCTGTACACTATTCACTAAGGACTTATCACTTCACCACTTTATCACCGTATTATTTCTCGCATCAGATCACATCAGATGTCCGTTGCCGCCACTTTCTACTGAACGGCCATTTAAATGTCCTTCGAGCATCTCAACGGTGCTGACAGAGAGCGAAAATACAGAGAGGAAGTGAGCAGAAGTGAGACAGAATATCAGTGCTCTGATTGGTTACATACCTCGCACGCGCATGTGCAGTTCATTTTCATCCACGCTGAAATCGGGAGAGTTGCGCTACTGTATATACTGTGCCACCGTTCTCGAGATTCGCCGCCATATTGATAATGCATGACGCGCCGCTTAACTGTTTTCCGTCTTTTTATAAGTCGACTATTTAAAAGTCAACTTTTAGTCGACTTTCCGCCATTTTTAGAAGTCGACTAGAAGTCGACTTATAAAAGTCGACTTGCCGTCGACTTTTCGCCAACTGTGCTCTTAGGGAATGCATGACGCGCCGCTTGACTGTTTTCCGTCTTTTTATAAGTCGACTATTTAGAAGTCGACTTTTAGTCGACTTTCCGCCATTTTTAGAAGTCGACTAGAAGTCGACTTATAAAAGTCGACTTGCCGTCGACTTTCCGCCAACTGTGCTCTTAAGCCTTGTGTCCACGATGCTAGAAATCGGTCCGAGTTTCGGTTATAAGCCAATCAACTTGCAGCTCTTACAGAAAAGCAGCAGTTTCATTGGCTTATAACCGAAACTCGGACCGATTTCTAGCATCGTGGACACAAGGCTTTAGGGTATATATATATATATATATATAATGACACCCAGGCGATGAAGGGACAACATGTAGAAACAATATCGTGCAAAAAGAACCAAGAATAAAAGCCTACAAAAAAAGATTTTTTGTAATGAATGCAATATAATCTATAACCATATGTCTATCCTTGTCTATCATCATTGTCTATACAAGGACAGATATAGAATTCGGTCGGTAAATACTGCCACTATAGGATGCGCTGATGGGAGTAGCCATATTGCTTCTCTTGCAAAACGGGTCGCGCGCTGATTGACTCAAAAACTGAACGAGTGCGCAGCGTCGGGAATGCTTCACCTGTCTACTTACAGTATTTACACCATGGTTAAGCCGTTAGCAATGACGAGGGACGTGGACGGACGAGCGGCGCTCGACGTTCGGATAAATTTCGAATAAAGACGCGTGGATGATCCGACGATGTGCTGGGCTTACACGTGATTTGTAGCGCCTAACATGTAACACGAGAGCAAGAATGACGAACATGGTGCTGACGGATACCGTGGAAATGCACGACTCCGAAGTGCTATCCACACTGACATCTTGAATCAGCTGTCAAGCAGACGATACAGGTATGAAACCCATTTCCGACAGATCCTGGCTAGATCAAATTATTACAATTCTGTCGGTGATTTGAGCAGAAAAATAATAACGTCGGAAGTTGCTGTTGCATATTTTTTTATCGCAAATATTTTTTGATATCCTATTTTCGTTTTTGAAGAATGCATCCATACAAATAATATAATAATAATAATAATAATAATAATAATAATAATAATAATAATAATAATAATAATAACAATAACAATAACAATAACAATAACAATAATAACAATAACAATAACAATAACAATAACAATGACAATGACAATGACAATAATAATAATAATAATGATAATGATAATGATAATGATAATGATAATGATAATGATAATGATGATGATGATGATGATGATGATGATGATGATGATGATGATGATGATGATGATGATGATGATGATGATGATGATAATAATAATATATTATTAGTGGACTCGTGGAAAATATCAACAAATTAATAGACGGCGATACGAGTCAGGCGCGGTACGTGGTGCGCAAGTAAAGAAATAGTTACCGAAGTAACGAATTACAATGTATATATATATATATATATATATATATATATATATATATACATTGTAATTCGTTACTTCGGTAACTATTTCTTTACTTGCGCACCACGTACCGCGCCTGACTCGTATCGCCGTCTATTAATTTGTTAATAATAATAATAATAATAATAATAATAATAATAATAATAATAATAATAATAATAATAATAATAATAATAATAATAATAATAATAATAATAATAATAGATTCGAGAATATTTATGTTCACGAGAACTGCAATTTATCCGAGGAATAGGAGAGTTGTAAAAAAAAATAATTGATTGTAACAAGCATTGACTGCATTCCGATATTCACTGTCAGTACTGAAAATCTATATTTTACGTCATGTACACTATAGATTTTCAGTACTGACAATTGCTGACAGTAAATATCGGAATGCGACCACTGTAATATATCTCGATTGTGTACATATACTATTTACGAGAAATAATTAACAATGGTGATTGGTTGGATCCAAAGGTAATAACCAATCTTCTATAGCTACTTATCAGCTCAGTGTGTCGTGCTACTGGATGCACCCAATAAATTCGAGATTATATCGAATTGCGAAGCGTGTGTGACAAATAAGGTATTCACGAAGAATGCAAAACGCGTTGTCGATACTGAGAACTATTAGTGATTGGTTGCTTTTTTCACACGATTTTAATCGGATTTAATGTGCGACACATACACGATTTTCGAACAAATTACTTATGTGTATGTTATATGATTTCAGTATTTAGCGCGTTATTTGATGATCTCCGGTGGGACATGGAAATATCTGAAGGCAATGTACAAATAAGAAATCAGCCGACAAACTTGATCTCAGCGTACGATAAGCGGAAGGATGATGAGCCCGAGGTGGATCTTAATGAAGTCGAAATAATTACATCAGCGCAGCATTTTTGCGCAATCGAGATCAGAGAAACTAAGAACTATGATGAGAAAACGATTGACAAAGATCAGAGTGAAGCGAACGAATCAAACACTTCAGAATCTACTTTAGAAAATATACAACATACCGAGAACGGCGCTATTACTAACGTGCTAACAGATCCAATTTATTTAGACTCCTTGAACTCTAATTCCATAAATATCGAGTTCCAAAAACAGTCGAACGCAACGGAAGTGTTTATTCGAAACAACGAACAGATAACAACCAATTACAATATATCTACAGTGACTATATCGAACGAACTTTTGGATGGGCTTAATATCAATATAAAAAAGGAGGATGACGAAGATCACGGCACATTATATACCGCAGAATGGCTATGCGACAGCAATAACGACGCCAATATACGACTGAGGATCTTGAAGGATGCTAAACAAAATGTACAAATTCCCGTTGACGTTGACGACATAATCACGTTAGCGAAACGTAAAAGCCAATTAACGGATAGCAAGGATAGCCTTGAACAGGAAAAAACTAAATTATCCAGATCAAAAAAACACGTCAAGCTGAAGTCCGCCGTGCATCATCAAGCCTACAGAGAAAGATTGAGGAAAAAGGCTGAATGTATGAGAGAGAAACGGAAAAAGCTATACGAGCAAGAGAGCGAGAAACAACGTTTGCAAAGATTGGCAAAGGAAGCGGCGAAGAGACGCGAGATGAGAATGTATTACGAGACTCCGGAGCAACGGAGGAAACGACTCGACGCTGAAGCAGCTAGAAAAAGAGAATATAGAATGTATAACGAGACGCCGGAAGACAAGAGAAAGCGACTGGATCGTGAAGCTGAAAGAAGAAGAATTAAGAGATTGTCATTATACGCAAACGAAACGCCGGAACAGAGAAGGGAAAGATTAAATAAAGAGTCGGCAAAGAGGCGAGAGGCCCGCTTGAGTCAGTATGCTAAAGAGACAGAAGAGGAAAGGAAGGAAAGATTGCGAAGGGACGCGCTGAGAGCCAGGGAAATGAGATTCACAAGATCCGCCATCGAGACGGAAGAGGAGCGTAGGCAAAGGTTAGTAAAGGATGCCCTTAGAAAAAGGGAGGTAAGAATGCATGGCAGCCATACAGTGAACAATAATTTTACGGAACTTCGAACCGTTCGCAATTTTCAAGAATTGAACGATGTGCAGATAAGAGACAATCCCGAAAATCAATTGGACGGCCATTATCTGAGCAACTGGATGATGTGGTTTCAAAATACATTGACACAGCCGGTTCACAGTGAAGAACAGGTCGCAGAGCCGCAAGCACAGCATAATAGATAACTTGTGTTTTCCGTTATAAACATGATTTCTCAAGAACTTTCGTATATGAACGCGATAATTGATAATAGAAAACAATCTGGATGTGCTTTATATATGCTTCCTATATAATTCTCGGACGTGGAGAGATAAAATCGTTACGGCACAATTACCATTACGCCAATTACTTATTTGATAACATTACGAGACTTTCAATAGCAATAGCAAGAGAGTTATAAATTCATATTAGAAACACTATTTTATAATATTTATAAACGCCGGAACGAACACAATTACGCTGTTTTGTCGACATAAAAAAAAATCTTATAACTTAATTCGCATTATTTGTATCAACTGTTGAGGACAGTTGAAGACTTCAGAGAAAAACCGAACATTTTCCAGTGTGTTTGCGTAATGTTTAATCGTGCGACTAATTATTTAAATATTTAAAAGATTTTCTTGCTCGTAAAAAATATGAGATACATCTTAAAGTAACATAGTTACTCTTTGATGTTAGGTTTAAGTGTATAAATAAATTTTGAGAGAGCCCCAGTAGCACAGTGACGTTAAATGACGTTTTAATGATGTCTAGAGACGTCTAGAGACGTCTAGAGACGTCATTAAAACGTCATTTAACGTCACTGTGCTACTAGGGAGGTTGATGCGACGAAAGAATGAGAGTTGTACATTGAAAAAACAGACAAGAGAAGCAATTCTTGCCAGTGCCTTTTGTTCATTGTTCAACAAAATAAGCGTTCAGACTGAATTTATTAATACATATGGCATTTGAACATGAGTGAATGATTCTGGTGAAAGTTTGACTGTCTCTTGGGCTATTTGTACAGACAGTTATTATGTACTTCTTTCTACAGTTCCTTTATAATAAACATAATAATAAATTATGTTATAATGCGTTATTTCACTTTTTCTATAAATATATATTTTTTAAAATTCTAATTTACTTATTCTATACATGCAGAATTGTTTGATAGTTTAATGATTTATCAATCATTTAATGATATTTTTATTTAAAATAAATATTTAATAGATACAAATTATTATAACTATTGCAATCAATATGCAAGAAAATATAATTAAGGTAAATTTAATTTAATTTAATGTTTAAATGTATTATTTTACGAAATAATGAACAAATGACATAAATTAAAAACTGCGTGAATTGTTAGGGAGAATTCACATCTTGGCAGAATAGCAAAAAGCAGAAAAGCAGCAGCTAATCAGAACTTACGCTGGTAGTAAGCAGAATGTATTATACTCATACAGCACAAAATATTTTTAAAATATTTTTTAGGAAGATTAAAATAATTTACAAAAACATTTTTAGAATGTTTTTATGTCCGCCAGATCATGTCAAAAAAATTTTTTCAAAAATATTTTTAAAAGGTTGCAAATAAATATATTTGTAAAATCTTTTAGAAATATTGCTTCAAAAAATAAAATATGTTTAACCTAATCAGCAATATTTGTTTCATGTGTAACGATGCACCCAGAAATGCATCGTTCCCGGCGAACATCAGCCGGATGCCGCCCGGCCGAACATCCGCCGGGTGAGGAAAGGTACGTGTGCCAATTTTAAACGTACTATTTTGCGTCCGATTAAGTTCTCGAAAGGATTTACCGCGGTAACCGACTCGGAGCGCCGAGCGGTGCCAAAAACGGCCGAGAATCGCCGAACGCGATTGCGGCGCCGAGGGGTATATATATACCCTAAGAGCACAGTTGACGGAAAGTCGACGGTAAGTCGACTTCTAGTCGACTTCTAAAAATGGCGGAAAGTCGACTAAAAGTCGACTTCTAAATGGTCGACTTCTAAAAATGGCGGAAAGTCGACTAAAAGTCGACTTCTAAATAGTCGACTTATAAAAGTCGACTTTCCGGCGACTTTTATAAGTTGACTTCTAGTCGACTTCTAAAAATGGCGGAAAGTCGACTAAAAGACGACTTCTAAATAGTCGACTTATAAAAAGACGGAAAACAGTCAAGCGGCGCGTCATGCATTATCAATATGGCGGCGAATCTCGAGAAGGCTGGAGGAGCAGAGCTTACGCGAGTGCGAGGAATAAGTACGTGCCGCGAGACAGGACACGATAAGACGATGTAAAGTACCGCGCTATCAACCACCGCCACGATATGGCGGATCAAGTCGCGAGAAAGGTTTCGCCCGACGAGGTAAAAGAGGATCAGGATCAGGATAAGGCCAAGTGGAAACATGCTTACAGGTTGGGTATGGTGTGTTATTAATTATCATCGATAATTAAGACCTATTGAATGCGACAGATCTCCATTCTGAACCATCTTTCAGAACACCAGAAATGGAGGAACCTGATGTGTTCATGCGTTCTTCGTGCATTCTACGGAAAATCAGTCCAGAATAGGTGGTTTATCAAGAGGTGTACGAAACGATCATAAGATGTACATGAGAGGTGTCACGGCGATAGAACCCGAATGATTGCCGAAATTCGCTCTCATGTTATGCCATCTTAGTGAACCATTGGTTGATCCACCACCAAGGTATTCTTATCACAATCCTTGCTTTATAACGTTTTTCTTACTTATTTCTTACTTACTTAAAGATATTAATCTTCATTATGATCGAATATTATTCTCATTTATAGATATAATCAAGGAACTGGGAAGATTATTTGCCGCGTGTTTGGTACATTCGGAAAGGCCGGATGGGCACTACCATCGATGGGTATAGATCGCTCCGACTCCTGGCGCTAGTTGCCCCGTTCCCGGCATTCTTCAAAACGATAAAAACCGATTGAAACAATAAATGAATCGATATGAATCTGTTTCCTTAATTCACGATTCGTAACGATTGAAATGGATTGACTAAAACCGATTCAAACAATTCATTAACCATATTAAAAACGATAGAAACTGATGTGCAGCTGATAAGATATTTACGATAGGATCCTAAGTATTTTGTAACGTGAGTTTCTGATAGAGTACCGTAAATAAACCATTTACTAACCGTATTAAAAACGATAAGAAATTTTTTATCGTTTTCTATCGTTGGCGGTTATCAGGGTTGATAAAACAAATTTTGATGCAAATTTGTACCATTTCTGAAACCAAAATTTGTAGCAAGTATTTGGCATTATTTGTTCGAAAAGATTTGGCTATCTGGGTACGTATCGGCATATAAAACATATATGAACCAACACGTGTTATCTGGGTATAATATTATCCAATGTATTTTTAATATTTCCAAAAATAATACTACAATATTTGTCATAAAAATATCTATAATTTTGATCGAAATGTTTATAATAAATATTTATATTATATTGCTAAAAGATCAAAAAATATTTCAGTTTAAATAGAATAAATATTTTGCAATACATTTCTAAAATATATTTTATATAATGTTAGTAATAATTTGTGTATTATTCCAAAATCTTTATAAAAAATCTTTATAAAATATTTATATATTTTTGGAAAATAAATTTTCAAACTATTTATAAATAGATAGATAAGTATATTGTATATCCCCGTAGGGTTTACAAGGCGTTTTTGTGAGGAACGTACCCAAACCTCTTACAAAAACTCCCTTTTGCGCCCTGGCCATATGCGACCTTACAATTCATTTCCCCTCCCTTGCGACCTTACATTTCATTTCACCTCCCTTTATCTTCCATCCGGTCATCTCCTTCCGCTTCCTTTGCTTCAGCCACCTGTTGTGTCCCCTTTTTACGGCGGGACACCTGGGATCTTTTTATCCACGGAGGAGGTGGGAAGGATTATCAAAATGACACTTTTCAATAAATGATAACTTTAATAATCACTCTGAGTTACAGCTTATTCGCGTGAAACGTCCGTCACTCCGCGACTCCAATTGCCCTCCCGTCTTCTTCTCTCGCTTCCTTTTATTATCTCTTACGTCCTTCGTTATCGCTGAGTCGCCCGATCGGATGTAGGCCGATCGTGCAACTCATACTCTTGCTGACTCGGTTTTGCGTAATGCTCGGGCTTTCGCGGTCGCGTTGCTTAATGTTATTTTCTCGGTCTTTCTTAGTATTATCTTATTTATTATTACATTAATTGGGGGCCGCAACACACCTCTTTGCTTTCCTTCTTTCTGCCACTGCTCTTCCCCTTTCCTTCCGTCTCTCTCCCTCCTCTCGCTCGCTACCTTCCCTCCTTATTCCACCTTCGCTCTGGAAACAAACTGTGTTATACCTTCATCTTATTTCCCTCTCCTCCTCCTCTCCCTTTTCCCTACCACTTCTTTCTCAATCTTCCTTCCTTTCTCCTTTCCATCCTACCTCCCTCTTACGCTCCTTTCTTCCTATGGTCCTCGTCCTCCTCCTTATCCATACCCTCCACCGATCACGCTTACCTCTTTCACCTCCGCCTTTACCTTTAGTCCTTCCGAAACAAACCGACTCTCCTCCATTCTTTTCATAATCTCGGCCTCCTCCGTCCTCTTCCAACTCCTACTTTCCTCCTCTTTCCTTTCCTTTCTCCTTTCTTTCTCCTTTCTTTCTCCTTTCTTTCTCCTCTCTTTCTCTTACCCTCGTCTCCACCGATTTATCCTCGTCCATCTTTACCCTAAATCTACTCCCTTCCTTTCTCCTCCGTCGCTTTCTCTCCTTCTTTTTCTATCACCTGTTTATATGGCCTGCCTGTTCGATACATCGATCCATCGATCCGTCGCGACGACTCCTTGCTCCGTTCCGCACCTGCCGCGCCACCATCGACAATCCCTTTGTCTCGCGACAGTTCGATCGATCGCCCGATCGATACTCCATGCTGCCAACTCGCTCAGCTCCCTCGTCAGGTAACCTGGGCTGCTACTTCCGTTCCTTCAATCCCGCCCTTTACCCTAACCTCACTTTCCACTGTGCCTCTTCACCAACGTTTCCCGTCTCCTCCAGACCACCTTCCGTTTCACCTCCATTCTCTCGTCTTCCTTTTGCACTTTCCTATCTACTCCCTTCATCCAACACCTTCCTCACATCTCAATCTCTCCCTTCATCTCCTTTCACTCTCCTACCACTTATCCGCCTGTTCCCCCGCCGAGAGCTCAGCTATTTATAAATATTTATTATAAATATTCATAAATATTTTGTGCTGTCTGGGAGTAATTAAGTATCTAACATATTATATTTGATATGAAATAAAATGCAATAAAAATGCAATATAATTACATATTTAATATATATTTGCAATAAAAGGTGCTGTGCAGGGTACTAAGGTAACGTTCTAAGGTCAATAGCGCCGAAACCCGAAACTGTCCATTTTCGAAGGTTGTGCCCATTGAAACTTTTAATTAAAATTTCCTAAATTACAACATATTAAAATTTCAGCCAATTTGACCGAGAGCCATCTTCCTTTGATTTAGTGCGGAGTTCTTTATGTACAGGGGGATTTCGCCCGGGGTGAGTTTGTCCAGGCAGAATATGTCCTGGGAAGATTTGTGTACAAAGGAATTTTGTCCGGAGTGAGTTTTTCCAGGGAGGATATGTCCGGGGAGATTTTGTTGGAGGAATTATATCTTAAAACCGATTTATCTGAAAGGGAAAAAAGATATCTGTGTGTTCTCATAAATGTTTTACACTTATACATAAAAGTATTTATATACACGGAACTAATAATTATTTTTTATTCTTTGTAATCATAAATCTATTCTAGCATATAATTAAGTAAATAAAAAAGTATATTTTAAATATTATAGACATTTGATTCTGAAGTGCACCATTCTTGCACTTGATTATATGTTCATATAGAGTACATTTAATTACTCAATGCAAAATTTAAAAAATCAAAAAATTAGATTTATTAGAATAGCTAGTTCATAAAATATACATATTTATCTTATCACTTTATAAAAAAATATATATACATATATATATTTAGAAAATATTTTATAAAATATCTGTATATTAATATACATGTACTCAATATAGATGGAAATATGAGTTTTGGACTCTGTTATGTTATGATCATTATAAATTATGCACTATTGGCATTATATTAAGTAACACATTCTGCTAATCTATTCTACGTTCTCTTGACATACACACTTCATTTTATTACAATATAATGTTAATGACATTTAATCATACTTTTCTAAAAAGGGATTAATAATCTCTGCTGTATTTTTTGCATGTGTTAGGTGAAGATGATGCGTTGCTGATAGAGTCTCAAAATGTACTTTGTTATTAGCAGCTTTCAATATTTCCAATGCTCTATAAAAATTTTCTTTTTCCTCACCATAGAAATTATTGTCTCCTTTTATTATTAAATATGGACATGTTATAAGATTTGCATATTCTTCTAGTTGATCTCGTGAAAACATACTATGGACAGGTATAACTCGCAATCTAGGATCCCTGTTGATAACGTACGTTCCATCTTCTTTTTGCGTGGTACCTCTAGTCATAAGAATTTTATATGACGATTCATCCAAATTTAGGAATCCTGCAGACGATTTCTTCATAATTTCGCTTTGCGAGTAACTAGGTTGAACATTACTTTCCTCCATCTTGAAAAATGCATCAACCGCATTTCCAAATCCGGTAGCATGCATGCTTGTATTAACAGATGGAAACTTGAAAAAGTCCAAAGCTACAACATATTGCAGCTCTTTTGGAAAACTTGCGGCATACCAATATATCGTCATAGCACTTAAGGAATGTGCCATTACTTTTATTCTTTCCCATCCAAAGTATCTTTTAATTCTTTTGATTAATAAAAAGTATATCAATTCAGTATACATAAATCCTGGTGGTAACCATGAAGACAGTCCATGTCCAGGTAAATCGATGGCCAGAACTGGTGTATTTTTTATAATAAGAGGTGCTATGTTATCAAATGATGCAGCATTATCTTGCCAGCCATGCATAGCCAGAATAGGTTGTTTATCTTGTGATCCCCATAACTTGCCTAAAATAAAACTTATGTTTGTAGTTGCAAAAGTCACATTTGTATTTGCAGAAAAGCTGTATGTACGAACCGGCCACCTTGCCCCAAGGTACTGAAATTTCTATTTCCTTAACTTCATGTTGTACGGATTGCGATTTACTGTACAATGCTTTCATCAACTTTGTACACAAGCTTGGTCTCAATCCATGATTTACAAATCGTATAAACATGCTAAAATACATATATATCTTTAAAATACATATATCTTTGGCACACAACTATAAACTCCGTCCAACAAGAGATGATGGTTGGATCAGACAAGAACTCGTCCGTTTCGCGCAGGCCTCCACCAGATAGAAGGATGAGAGGCGCAATGACGGCGATTTTCTTGGGACGCTTTTGCTAGGCCGTACAGTAGCGCCACACATCCACTTTCAGGAATTGGAACTACTGAGTCACATCCACTTTTCAATACTGTCGATCAATTTGGTTCATGTCCGTGCTATATACACTCGTCACAAAAATTAAAGGAACACTTAAATTTTCTTAAAAATTAGGCAAAATTTGAGCAGCTGTATCTTCGTTAAAAATGAACAAAATTTAAGTTTAAAAAAAGGGTTTTAAAGCTTGAAATCTCTACTTTCAGAAGATCACTATTTTCTTTTAGTTTCTGTGAGTTTGGTAATTTTTACATATAGAAAACCACGAGCTGGACAAAATGGGAAATTTTCTTCTCACTTTGTGGGCCTGTCACGTGCTCAAAAAAATCCTGCGAAATTTTTTGACTTTCCAATGTGAAAGCTCGAAGTTTTCCCTACAAAATCTTTTTTTTTAAATGTTTCTACGATTTTTTGTTACTGAGTTAACGCGGATTGAATAAGAAATGAGCATTTTGACTTTGATTGCTCATAACTCCGTTAAAAATCATCGTACCGCAATTCGCAAAATCGATTCTTAAAGCTAAAACTTTGCTCTATCAAGTCGTATAATCGCCAATTTTTTAATAAAGATGTTTGGATACATTACAAGTGAGTAAAGATGTCGTAAAAATTTGCAATTTTTTACTTTCTTATTTAGATCCAAAAAACAATTGTGCAGAACAACAACAAAAATTTATTCTTTACGTTTTTTTCTACTTTTAAGTATCCTACATTTAAAAAAAATTTGCCGAATAGCTATGAGATTTTCTTCATGGTGGCCACTATGGTTTTACGGGGCAAAACGTACAAAAAATTGTGAAATTGCTTAATTTCAGTAAAAATCAAGAAAAAAAATTAAAAATAACGTCTGGCGGACGTTGAAAAACTGTTTTCAATTACGCTGACAATACATTAAAGATGAGTAAGTGTCAGCATAAGCTAGAAAGACTTTTTTATAAAAAATTAATGTTTTGTGTTTTAAAAATTTTGAAAAAATACCGCCGGCATTAGTGTTACCCAAAGCATACGAGGAGGTTGCCCGGTCGGATTTACGCTTTGTTATGCGCGCGTGCGCGTGCGCGTATGCGTATGTGTGTCATTCAGCTGAGACCCCGCGACTCGTCGCTTTCGCAGTATTTTATATATGTATATGGGTATATATATATATATATATATATATATATATATATATATACCCAATCAGCAGACAACGTTTTTTAAATGTGTTTTTAATATTTATTTTTTATTAATTATACATTTATACAATCCATTGTAAAAATAATATTTATTTAATGTTTATTAAACATTTATTTCACATTGATTATTTATTTGAAGTAATGATTTAGAAAAAATATTTATTAAACGTTTATTTAAAGTTTATTTAATATTTCTTTTACATTAATAATTTATTTGCATTAATGATTTAAAAAAACATTTATTTAACATTTATTCGACATTAATTTAATAATTATTTTACATTACTTATTCATTTGCAATAATAATTTAAAAAAACATTTATTTAATATTTATTTGACATTAAGTTAATAATTATTTTACATTACTTATTTATTTGCAATAATAATTTGAAAAAACATTTATTTACTATTTATTTGACATTAATTTAATATTTATTTTACATTACGTATTCACTTGCAATAATAATTTGAAAAAATATTTATTTAATATTTATTCGACAAATAACCAGTCGACTTTTCAAAATAATCTACTATGGTCACGTCATATAGCTGCAAATTTTAATGTTTTAACTGTTGATGAATTAAACAGTAAAATGCAAGAGGCTGTTAAAGAAGCTGCAAAAAGTTCCCATATGACAGTAAACAGTAATCACGCACAAAAAAATGAAAAAAAAAAGGTTTGATATGGAGTGTAGAACATCCAAAAAGAAATTAAATTGGCTTTTAAAAAAATCTATTAAAAATAATTTAGATAGATCAATTCGCGAGGAATTTATATGCCATAGAAGAGAATATAAAACACTTTTAAGAAACAAAGAGAAAGATTATACACAAAATATTACAGGCAAATTTGCTTGCGTAAAAAATTCAAAAGATTTTTGGGGTGCAATTAAAAGTGTTAGACCCCCAAGTCGTACAGTACATAGTTTACCTGCGAAAGACTGATACTCCTTCTACCAAAAACAATACCCTGAAATAGAAGCTTCCAATCAGGTAATACCGAATGTAAAAGTCGCAGAGTTAGATTTTGAAATAACTTTGGAAGAATTAGAACGCAGTTTAAAGAAAGCAAAATCTAATAAAGCCGCGGGATGTGATGGTCTTACAAATGAGTTTTTTAAATCGTGTCCGGAAAATTGGAAGCTCTATTTAGTGTCTTTTTTAACAAAATACTTGCGACAGAGGTGGTTCCTAAAGATTGGGCAGAGATTACGCTTTTTATGTTGCACAAGAAGGGCGATCATTTAAATCCAAATAATTATAGAGGAATTGCTCTCGTTAATCATATCGCAAAAATTTTTACTCAGATTATGGGAAATAGATTGATGAATTGGGCAGAAAAAAATAATAAAATCCCGGAGGAACAGACGGGTTTTCGCCGTCATAGGGGTTGTGTAGACAATATTTTCACCCTGCAAACTGCTATTCAATGCCAATTACGCTTAAAAGGAAGAAAAGTTTTTGCTTTTTTTGTCGATTTTGAAAAAGCCTTCGATTCAATCCCACACTCAAGACTTTGGCAAAAATTATCAGATCTAGGAGTAAGCTCCAAATTTATAAATGTAATAAAAAGCTTGTACGAGTGTGCGGTAGTTACTATAAAAGCGAAAGATGGTTTTACAAACAAAGTAAAAGTCACAAAAGGAGTCTTGCAGGGTGAAATATTGAGCCCTCTTTTGTTCTGCCTTTATATTGCTGATTTAGTATATTGCTTAAGATCTGAAAATTATAAGGAAATTCCGATTGATGGATATTTTGATTTGTTAATGTTATTATACGCAGATGATCTAGTTATACTCGCATCAACTGCTGCTGAGATGAGGAATATAATTGAAACTGTTGACAAGCATTGTAGCAGAAACGGTCTTAAGGTGAATGAAAGCAAGTTCAAGATAGTTATCTTCAGAAGCTCGGGCAGAGTGAGTAAAAAAGTCAAGCAATTTAAGTGTAATGAAAAGAATATTGAAGTGGTCGAATCTTATGTATATTTAGGAACAACCTTTTCTAGTTCTTCTGTAGGCCGTTTATCTGCGGAAGTTGCGATATGTAAAGCTAGGGTGGCGTCGGATGCAGTAATAGCAATGATAGAAAGATTACAAGTAGATTCTTGGACTGGTATTGTGAAATTCTTTGACTCCATGGTCTCCTCTGTCCTCTTGCACGGCGCGCAAATGTGGGGTCTGCGATATTTAAAACTTTTAGAAAGTGCTCAAACTTATTTTTTTAAGAAACTATTGTGCTTACCTAGAAATACGTCAACGAGCACGTTATATATTGCATTAGATCTTAAAGATATATCCGTTGAAGTTTTAAAGCGTGCCTTGGGTTGGGTCATCTGCTCAAGATGGAAAATGAAAGATTCCCGAAGAAATGCTTTAATAGACTCATTAGCTTAGCAAAAAATGTTGTAAATATGGAAGAGGCTCTTCCATTCAACTGGGTTCTTCAACTTAAGGCTGTTTTATTGCCCTTGAATTATGATTTTCTTTGGGATGATTTGAACGCAGATTTATGGCAATCTTACAGAGAGGATATTCTTATGCGATACACATTGTTTTGCAGAGAGCGGGATTTTGCGAAATATGATAAATCTTTGTCAAGTCAATTTCATTTTAGCAGAAATTCTGAAGATCATGGTATTTTGGCATACCCGCAAAAATGCCCACTGAATTAATTGTATAAAGTCAAAGCTCAAACTAGATTAGCAAATAATTATTATTGTAATTTTGTTATAAACTGGAAGTCGTTTAGATTGTATACCAGGGAAAAGTGTTGTTTTTGTAATCTGAGTGAAAATGAAACGCTACCACACATTATTATGCGATGCCCTTTTTATGCGTCACTTCGCAACTATTTTTTTGGTTTTTTTCATATCGACTGTGAGGTTCAAGACGCTATATATAGTGTGATAGTTATGGACACAACGATTGCGGCGACAAAAAATTTGTATAATTTCTTTTTTTACGCATTGCAGTTTAGGTCTGCTGCGTTGGTTATTCGTGGCACTTTACTTTTGATTTGTATACTTTGGTCTACACACTTGTCGACTGCGTGATATCCTTTTTGTTTCTTTTTACTACTTATATCGCATTGTAATTGTATGGCAATTAGGTAAAATTATTACTTCTGTTGTACTGTAATTATGGCTGTGCCTAACCCCTTTGTAATGGGAAATTAATCCTGACACAAATAAATATATTGATTGATTGAATATTTATTCGACATTAATTTAATATTTATTTTACATTACTTATTCATTTGCAATAATAATTTTAAAAAACATTTACTTAATATTTATTCGACATTAATTTAATATTAATTTTACATTACTTATTCACTTGCAAATAATTTAAAAAAACATTTACTTAATATTTATTCGACATCCCGGGTGAATTTCGTAATAAGGCACTGGTTTCTGACATTCACCGGACATTAAGAAATATTATATCACATATCCAATTCAAAATTTTATTACTCTTTTTAAACTGAATTTGTTTCTTAAGATGATTTTTGAAAAATTATATATTTGCGCTGATTATAACATATGTAGACTATATATGTATAACACTTCATTAAATTAAGGATGTATATATAATTTAGGTTAACTATAAATAACGTTCTTTGGATGGAATTATATTTGCTATTTTCTTGCAATTTACTGCCGATTATTTTCAGCTGTTTGAGCGCGTCAAGATCATGAGCAGAGACGCACACTTGTCGCGACAGCCAATCGGAAGCAGTAATAGTTCTGGAGACTGTAGTGGCATTATCTTACATACGTATGATGCATGAGTGTGTCATATATACGTACGTTTGTGCTTGTGCTGTCGAGCGCTTATTTTAATTGTATACAACATTTTTATATCTGTAAGTAATTAATATTTTCTAAAACTTGCGTATTAATATGATAAGAACTTAATTATCTATATGTGCCCTGTAAATAGGTAGCTGGTGATTCAAGATGTATCTTTCGACCTATGTAAGAGAGAGATTTGCAGAAGAAAAGAAATATACCAAAGTATTAAAGATCGAACATATTCTTTTGATGTAATCGGGCCACGAGGCTGACTGCTACGTGCCTCAGATTGTTCGTATCCGTATTCGATTTTTTTATTTGAAAGATGAGTTTTATCCTAAAACCTTCCATTAGGATCAGTGACCTTCACCAAAGATATTATATTGTGATAAACTGAAAATGTAATACATGGTATATATTATTTCTATATAAATAAAACTTTTTTTATGATAATTAGTGAATTATTCCCCAATGCAGATTAGTATATAACAGGCCTGGGCAACTTCGAGCTCCGGAGCCACGACACTCCCCTACTTTCCGTGGATAGAAAAGAAGTGTCGTGGTTCTGGAGCTCAAAGTTGTCCAAGCCTGGTCTATAAAAGCAATCTAAATATTAATTAGACAATAAATATTGAGATATTTTATTACTATTGCATATTTATTGAAAACATGTTGCCTGTAATAGAAATAAAACATCAGTAAGAACTTTAAATAAATCAAAACAAAGTCGTTATTCTCTCGACCCGACTGGCCAAAATATAATTTATTTAATTTCACAACGTTTCGGCTGCAATTTCAGCCCTTCTCAAATGAATCACACCATAAATACTCAATAGCCACATACAGAAAATCCGTTACACTGCTGACATCGTGCCCAAACTACGTCATGCAAACGTAAGACTTAAAAGTAAAAAGAAAAAACCAAACATAGTCAGATAAAATAATCGCTCGGAAGTCATAAATTAGTCGCTCAGAAGTCATAAATAATTAAAACAAAAATTAAAATAAATAGAGTAAAAAGTGTACAAAGTAAAAAACAGCAGCTTACATATTCTGTGTGTCAAAAAATATAAGACAGAGAAGGCATGGGACGAGAAAACATCGTAAGCCATCCCAGCGAACACATCCGTACGGCGTGACGGTCGAAATCATACTAAACAAGATGTGCTCACAGGCGGAAACGAGTAGAAAAATAAAAACTAAGTGACGCCAATCACACGGTTATAATTCGCTGGTAAATTTTCAGTGTCTTTTTGTAAGTTTATTGCGCTAACACATTTTTTAATAAAGAACATTTCTGAGATCTCTCGTTTCTTAAATTGACACTCTTTATACAAAACTCTCGGTTGTTGCCAATTAAAGTCATGGTTATGCGTGAGACGGTGCTTACTCACTACAGAATGATTGTCACTATTCTTTCTAATATCACAGAAATGCTCTTTAACGCGTGTCTCGAGATGTCTCTTTGTTTGACCAATATATGCGCAATAAACTTACAAAAAGACACTGAAAATTTACCAGCGAATTATAACCGTGTGATTGGCGTCACTTAGTTTTTATTTTTCTACTCGTTTCTATTAAGGAAATTGATTTCGAAGAAAGGAAAAACGTTTCAAAAGGATATCTGGATAATTTGCCGGAACTAAATTCTGCTCTGTATAGATATATATATTATAATGAACTTTTATTATAACTCAGAGCTTGTCCAACTTAATACAGCTTGAATATTTCTGATAATGAGTGTGTCTTGTCGTGTTATATCAAAAGGTGAGACTCGATACAATACAATAGACATAGATAGGAAACTTAGATGGTGGCGCTGGCAGAGCATTAAGGCGCCAACAATACATTGGTTGATCGGAGCGACATCAGACTGTTTTCAACACCTCCCCTCGCTCCAAGCCTAGTTTGGTCCTGCAATTTAAAAAGAGTTCCTTTCCAAGGGGTTTTGTCAGGCAGTCAGCTACCTGTTCTGCGGATGGTATACCGATGAGTTCGATCCTTTTGTTCCATACACATTCGCGAAGATAATGAAACTTCACGTCAATGTGCTTAGATCTCTTGGTTTCTGGATTACGAGAGACGTATATACAACCTTGGTTGTCCTCGTAAATTCCTACAGGCAGCATTGGATCAATCTTCAAGTCAACCAGTACTTTGATGAACCAGGAAGCTTCCATGGCTGCAGCGGCGGCAGACACATATTCTGCCTCAGTGGTAGAGCATGTAACGATTGGTTGCTTCCTGCTACACCACATGACAGTATTTCCGTATACTTGGAATAGGAAACCGCTGGTGGACTTCCTGTCGTCCAAATCGTTAGCCCAATCCGAGTCGGCATAGCCAATCAGGGGCTTTTTAGTAGAGCGTTTGTACACCAGTTTCATATTCGCAGTGCCTTTCAGATATCGCAGCACTCGCTTCAGATGTGCGAAGTGCCCATCAGTGGCAGTGTCTTGATACCTACTCAAGTACCCAACAGCAAAACATAAGTCAGGTCTGGTACCTATCATCAAATACATGAGGCTTCCAAGTAATTCCTTGTATGGGAGTTGAGTAACATCAGCGTCGTCATTTCGCCTCAGTTTACAGTTCATCTCCATCGGAGTACTCACGGGATTACATTCCTTCATGCCAAACCGTTCCAGTATTCGTAGCAAGTATTCGGATTGGTCAATGGTTAGTACGCCCTTCTCGTTGTCGATAGTTACCGTCATTCCCATAAACGTCTTCACCGCTCCGAGGTCCTTCATCCGGAATTCTTCTGATAATTTCCGTTTAACTAAGTTCATGACGTCTGAGTTGTTACCACATAGGAGCATGTCATCTACATATAGTACAAGATAGATGATTGTAAGGCCAACCACCAACACGTAGAGACAATAATCAGATTCGGAACGCACAAAACCCAGAGTCAGGATGAATTCATGAAAACGATCGTTCCAGCACTTGGGGCTTTGTTTCAGGCCATATAACGACTTAAGCAGTTTCAGAACATAACCATCAGGTACCGGTACTCCATCAGGTGGCTTCAGGAAAACAATTTCTTCTAGATGTCCATGTAGAAAAGCTGTCTTCACATCCAGATGGCAGAACTCAAACCCGTGTTGTATGCCGACAGCAAATAACAGTCGGATTGTGCACAATCGAGCTACCGGTGAATAGGTTTCAAAATAATCAATACCGGCCTTCTGCATGTAACCTTTAGCTACAAGTCGTGCCTTAGGTTTCCTTACACCGTCCTCGGAAGTCTTCAGTTTAAAAATCCAACGAGAGCCAATTAACTTGATGTTGTTAGGCTTCTTAACAACAGACCAGGTGTCATTTTCAACCAGTGAATTCAGTTCCTCTTGAATTGCTGCGCGCCACTCTGCTTCGTCTTGTCTACCGGCGACATCCTTATAATCCTTAGGTACATCGTCTAGCAGGTCACTCGCGTGATAAGCCATGTGTCCTTCAAAATCATCAAGAACAAAGTCTTTATATCTTTCAGGCATTTTTATAATACGTTGCGGGCGACCAGTCGAGGATTCAGCAGGAGTAGCATCAGGGGTTGCAAATTCATCATCTGTTTCACTTTCTGGAGGTTTCTTAGGAGTTTCAAAGTCACTCGTCTTCTTCAGCGACATTCCTGCATTCTTGTTGATTGCGGTTGGCGGTGTCTTAGGAGACTCTTTCGGCGGTGTCTTGACAGGAGTTTGCGGACGTATAGGCGCATCATTCTCTATTTCGTCTTCTTCGTCGACTTCAATTACATCACCTACACGGCTTTCATCGAATTTGACGTCACGAGAATAAATCAATTTGCGAGTGTCAGGATTCCAAAGACGATAACCATTTGGACCATAGCCAACCATAATGCATGTTACTGTGTTGTCATCCAACTTAGTACGTCTCTCTTTTGGCACCAAAGCATAAGCGTAACAGCCAAACACCTTCAGCTTCGATAGGTCTGGCTTGTGACCATACCAAGCTTCATATGGAGTTTTATTTGGAACAGCTTCAGTAGGCGTGCGATTTGTCAGGTAAGTGGCAACCAGAACAGCTTCGCCCCATAGTTCCTTAGGAGCCTTGGCTTCAATTAACATTGACTTGGCACGTTCCATCAGAGTTCGGTTCATTCTCTCTGAAACTCCATTTAATTCCGGTGTGTAAGGTGTGGTATATTCCAATGTTACGCCTTCCGACTTGCATAAGGTTTTCATTTCATTTGAGCAATACTCACCGCCATTATCACAGCGCAATCGGGAGATTTTACAACCAAAATGAGCTTCTGCCATGGACTTATATTCCTTAAAGCGATCGATGACTTCACTCTTGTTCCTCAGCAGGTAAGTAGCAGTCATGTGTGTGAAATCGTCGATAAATGTACAAAAATATTTTCTGTCATCGTGACTGGCAACGTTTGACGGTCCACAAACGTCAGAGTGCACCAAAGCAAGTGGTCTCTTGGCCCGGATTCTTGTATTATTAAACGGCAATTTGGTTTGTTTTGCCTTAACACAGCTTTCGCAGAAATATAGATCATCGAACTTGCAATCGATGCCTTTTGCCATCTTCTTTGTGATCAGCTTGCACATATTTTGATGTCCTAAATGACCGAGTCTTTTATGCCACAGCATGGTTACTCCGTTCTTGCAATGAACAGTAGTGTTTGCAATATCTTTGGATGTATGCATTTGTAGATAGTAGAGACCTCCTTTTAGTTCACCTACTCCAGCTAGCTTTCCATCCATAAAAATCTTTGCTTGGCCTTTTTCAAATACTACAGACCCGCCACTTCGATCAATCTTGCTGACGGAAATCAAATTTTGGCGTGATGATGGGGCGTACAGAACATCCTTCAGAACTCCAGACTTCTCCCGCCCATTGACCATTAAGTTCATAGGTATGTGTCCACCTTTGACAGCATACATGGATTCACCATCCTTAGCTACGCCGATATTGATAGGAGAGTCTAAATTATGTGGCTGAGGAAGAAGCGAGTCATTATTTACAATATGAGCAGTGCAGCCCGAGTCAATGACACTTTCGAAATTTGTGTATGCCTTCTTACACGATGACGTTATAAATGCAAATGGTTTGTCAGAACTTGCTGTATCGTCCTTGCTTGTGTTACTTGAATTTGCTTGCTGCTTAGCAAACTTCTTCTTTACAACTTTACTTCTACATTTATTCGCTTTGTGACCAGGTTTACCGCATTTATAACATGTTACTTTAGCTTGTGCTTCAAAAGATAGCGGTGTTCCAGCCGTACCGTCCGTATTTGTTTTTTCGCCCTTTAACTTCAATTCGGCTTCTAATAGGCGGCCTTTTACTCGATCCATGGTTAAATCGTCTTCTTCGAGTGTTTCGAGTGTAGCAACGACGGTGTTGTACTCACTTGGCATGGCTATTAGTAGAAATATAACCAGTTCCGATTCATCGACTGTACCTCCCGCCGATTTATAGGCTCGAACGGCAGCTTCGAATTCCATAAAAAAATTGCTAAGCGGCTTGTCCTTCTCGCATTTCATGAACATGAGCTTCTTCTTGAGATATACTTTTGTTCCTAGCGATTTGCGTTCGAATATGGCACACAAGGAATTAATCATCTCGTAGGCGGTAGACTTATCCTTCACGTAATCCAAATGTGAATTTGCGATACACCGTACGATTAAATTCCTCGCCTTCGCATCTGACGTTTTCCAAGCAGCGGATTCTAGATCTGTAGCTGTCGGTATCTTTTTCGCATGTTCTCCAACTTGCTTGTCTTCCAGCAGTGCTAGGATACGGAATTTCCATGACGAAAAGTCAGTCCCAGCAAATGGTGTGATTCCAAACGTGTTGCTCGGGTCCATAACCTATTAAGGAAATTGATTTCGAAAAAGGGAAAACGTTTCAAAAGGATATCTGGATAATTTGCCGGAACTAAATTCTGCTCTGTATAGATATATATATTATAATGAACTTTTATTATAACTCAGAGCTTGTCCAACTTAATACAGCTTGAATATTTCTGATAATGAGTGTGTCTTGTCGTGTTATATCAAAAGGTGAGACTCGATACAATACAATAGACATAGATAGGAAACTTAGATGGTGGCGCTGGCAGAGCATTAAGGCGCCAACAATACATTGGTTGATCGGAGCGACATCAGACTGTTTTCAACAGTTTCCGCCTGTAAGCACATCTTGTTTAGTATGACTTCGACCGTCACGCCGTACGGATGTGTTCGCTGGGATGGCTTACGATGTTTTCTCGTCCCATGCCTTCTCTGTCTTATATTTTTTGACACACAGAATATGTAAGCTGCTATTTTTTACTTTGTACACTTTTTACTCTATTTATTTTAATTTTTGTTTTAATTATTTATGACTTCTGAGCGACTAATCTATCCCACACAGCACGGGGAGCTCTCGGGGAGTTCCTGAGGAGCTTATAAAATTTTTCGTAAGCTTCATTTAAACTTCAAAAGAACTCGCACGGAGCTTCCCGGGAGCTCCTATGTCCGCTTTTGAGAGCTCCCTGGGAGCTTCATTAAAGCTCGTAGGGAGATCTGAAATCATGTTTTAATAGCTCTCTGCGAGCTTCAAAGTAGTTCCCGGGAAGCTTCCATATAAGCTCCCTGGGAGCTCGTACGTCCTCTATTGCGAGCTGCCTAAAAGCAGCACGGGGAGCTTCCGGAGAGTTCCTGAGGAGCTTATAAAATTTTTTACAAGCTTCATTTGAACTTCAAAAGAACTCGCACGGAGCTTCCCGGCAGCTCCTATGTCCGCTTTTGAGAGCTCCCTGGGAACTTCATTAAAGCTCGTAGGAAGTTCTGAAATCATGTTTTAATAGCTCCCTGCAAACTTTAAAGTAGTTCCCGGGAAGCTTCCATATAAGCTCCCTGGGAGCTCGTACGTCCACTATTACGAGCTGTTTAAAAGCAGCGACACTAGATGATTTCCATTTACATCAAAGCTCAGATAAATCTTACTTCTGTCTTTCTTTAACAAGAATGTTGAAGAAAGACAAAAGTGAGATTTATCCGAGTTTTGATGTAAATGGAAAGCATCTATAGTTCGCATAAAGTTTTATCTGCGCTCGTAAGAGCTCAGAAATTGTTTTTTGAGAGCTTCTTGCAAAAATAGTTTGCATGCAAAGCTCGCCGAGAGCTTCTCAATCCGTTTTCGCGGGATTCTTATTTGTACTAATCACTATATATGTATTTTATATAATAATTATTAGAAACAATTTAATTATTATTTTATATTTCGAAATAAAAAGTATATATTTTATGCATACAAAAATACATTAATAATAATAATTTGCAATAATAATTAGATTAAAAAACATGAATAACTTGTTTTAATTAAGAACTTTTTAAATCTATCTTATGTTATAATCTCGCTAATCGGTCTCGTGTTGACGTTGTCTTGATAAAAAAATTATTTGAGCACATTATGTGGATTCATCGTCTTTCTCTTGAGATGTTAAAGCCGTGGATCCCACACGGATGGCATATTCTTTCTTTTCCATCTATCACCGGCATGGTGAAACCATACCATAACTTTTTTTTCTATCTCACTTTGGTTTGTGTTGGGATGTTCTTTTAAAATCGTCTCTGTAAAATTATAATATATATCATGAATGAATTATATATATACACAGAGAACATATATACATAACATATAAGTACGGATAAATTATATACCAATGAGAGTTTTTGCCATTTTCATCCCTTGAAAGGCAAATGTTTTTTTCCGCCCTGTCCATGAATAATCACGCGCCAATGCATCCAAAAATATAGTACTCAAAATGTTGCTCACGTGTTTGGTTGCAGTTTTGCCACCAATGGAATTCGAACCATAAAGTGTTTCTATCACATAATAAGATAAATATATATTAATAAGATCGTTAATATAATTTGTGAAGCATTTATTTTGTAGGATGACTCGATTAAACGGAAAAGTTGCAGTTTACACAAACATATGTACAAATGTAAGGGTCGGAAAAAGTATTAATTTCCATTTACATAAGCAAAATTTACGTCTTATTACTAGAACTTTACTTTTTTAATAGCAGTATGTGCGCGTAAAATTCCTTCTTCTTCTTCTTCTTGGCTTCTTGTCAGAATCCTATATTGTGTGTGTGTGTGTGTGTGTGTGCGTGTGTGTGTGCGTGTGTGTGTGCGTGTGTGTGTGTGCGTGTGTGTGTGCGTGTGTGTGTGTGCGTGTGTGTGTGTGCGTGTGTGTGTGTGTGTGTGTGTGTGTGTGTGTGTGTGTGTGTGTGTGTGTGTGTGTGTGTGTGTGTGTGTGTGTGTGTGTGTGTGTGTGTGTGTGTGTGTGTGTGTGTGTGTGCTTCGGTTTTTAGCTGACTAATGGCATATCGACTAAAATACTTAGATACGAGTATACTCACAAATTGTGTGCAAACAGCATTAGATGATAATTGACTTTCGAATGCATTTACTGCGTTTTTCGATTGCAGATGGAAGTGCATCTATTTCAGTCTGCCTATTTTGTGACAGGTTGCGATTCTCATCTCCTGACCGAGCCACTTGAATAAGGTAGTTAATTTTCTTTTCTAGCTTTAAGAAGCTTTCCTGATGCTTCTGTCGACAATGTGCTGCGTAACATCAAAATAGCGTGTATAATTATATGCGTATAGGCACTTCCATGTGCCTATTTCCAGGCCAGGAAATGCCGGCCAGGCGCCAGGCATTTCCAACGTGACGGAAACTCTGTGTCTATTGCCTGTGTCACTGTTTATTCTGCATTTATACATGATTTCTGATTTCTATTCCCTGTTCCTATTGCCTGTTGCCTGGCATTGTGGAAGGGGCTTAATACTCTCATTACGACGTAACGTGGAACAGTGAATAACGCGCGAGAAGAAGCCGGAATCAACACGCACGAAATCCATCACGCGTCAACATAATGTACGACGTACAAGAATGCGCGCAATGGCACACGTGGTCGCGAGAACAAAGGACGCGAGAAACGATGGATTCGCGATCTCGACATTAGTTACCGGCGTTCCTCCCGCGATCTCTAGGAGCCTACGACTTTAATCCGCGATCCCCGTAGCCAACGAGATTATCCTGGGGACTCTCGCTCTCGATGCCGATCACTAACGCGAAATATACGCGAAATATACTTGTCGGCGAGTAACACTACGGTTTCGGCAGTCGAGCGAGGACGTAACCCGGAGGGCAGTGTCATGGCTTTACACACGCGAAGGGTGTACGGCAAACCTCACCGAAAAGTCTGCTCCCTCGAGCGTTGCGGGATGCCGTCGTCACAAGCCTCGACTTCGTCACCACAATGCGGCTCGATAGCCGGGCACGATCGAAAGCGTGTAATCAAACGTTGACGTGTCACGCCGGAGGACGACCAGGAACAGGAGGTGCTCGCGAGATTTTGCTCGATCGCGGAATCGATGACGCGCCCCACTCGAGGCGCGCGCGGCCCTTCGACGTGACAGCGCAGGCCAATCAGGGGCGGGCTCGCGTGTTCGCGACAGATCCTCACGCAGGGCGGTCAATCGCAGAGGCAGAGGGAGCCCCTGCGGGGGTCCCTCGCTTTTGCGGCGATCTTTCGGCACTCTTTAAACGGTGATCCAGATACGCCGATCTCTCTGCAACGCTTCAATGTGATTCACGGGTGCTGGCCAGCCACCCCCGTAGTCTCGTTGCTGCCGTGGAAACTTGTTCTCACCCGGCGCCAGGGCCTTGCTGCGCCAAGCTCCGTCCGCTGTCGTATCACGCTCCGCGCGTGTGCTTTCCTGCACCCCTTCACGTCTGGTGGCCCGCGAGCTCCGCTAATACTGGCTTCTGTCGGTCGATTCCTCGTCTCCGTCCCTCCGGTTGACCCCAACGCTCCGAATCGAGGTGTCGATTACAATACAAAAAAAATATAATGGGATCAGAAAATAATACAATCTAACTATGCCCCTGGAGATCTCGCTATCGCCTCCCTGGACTGTTCTCGGGCGCGAAACCCGCGCCTTGTAACGGCGGCGGGGATGCTGCCACGATGCAGCGAAACTGCAACGTCACAACACATATAAAAAATTATTATAAAATATACATGTATTCTTTTTGTTAGAAGATCTACATATGCTTTCAAACAGTTTTTCAGAATATCATAACATAAAAGTAAAGTTAATTGTTAATAAAAATTGATATTAACGAATGAAATATTAACAAACCTTCTAGAATAAATAATTCTCAGAATAAATAAGAAAATAATTAATTCTGAATTCTTAGAATTTTTTTCGTGTTTTTCGCTCTATCCTCCAATGCATTAAAAATAAAAAAAGAAAATAAAAAACCTATGACAAATGGATTCCATTTAATAACTGTATTGTTGATTTTTCCAAGAAATGAACTCCCTGGGAGCTTGTTTTATCGAATTCGGTAAGCTTCACCGAAAGCTCAGCAAAATGAACTCCCTGAGAGCTTGTTTTGTCGAATTCTGTAGCTCCACCGAAAGCTCAGCAAAATGAACTCCTTGGGAGCTTATTTTGTCGAATTTGGTAAATTCCCCGGGAGCTCAGCAAAATAAATTCCCTGGGAGTTTGTTTTGTCGAATTTGGTAAGCTCCACCGAAAGCTCAGCAAAATGAACTCCTTGAGAGCTTATTTTGTCGAATTTGGTAAGCTCCACTGAAAGCTCAGCAAAATGAACTCCTTGGGAGCTTATTTTGTCGAATTTGGTAAATTCCCCAGAAGCTCAGCAAAATAAACTCCCTGGGAGCATGTTTTATCGAATTCGGTAAGCTCCACCGAAAGCTCAGCAAAATGAACTCCTTGGAAGCTTATTTTGTCGAATTTGGTAAATTCCCCAGGAGCTCAGTAAAATAAACTCCCTGGGAGCTTGTTTTATCGAATTTGGTAAGCTCCACCGAAAGCTCAGCAAAATGAACTCCCTGGGAGCTTGTTTTGTCGAATTTGGTAAGCTCCACCGAAAACTAAGCAAAATAAACTCCCTGAGAGCTTGTTTTGTCGAATTTGGTAAGTTCCCCGGGAGCTCAGCAAAATGAACACTCTGGGAGCTTAATCGGAGCTTTGTGCTGTGTGGGATGACTTCCGAGCGATTATTTTATCTGACTATGTTTGGTTTTTTCTTTTTACTTTTAAGTCTTACGTTTGCATGACGTAGTTTGGGCACGATGTCAGCAGTGTAACGGATTTTCTGTATGTGGCTATTGAGTATTTATGGTGTGATTCACTTGAGAAGGGCTGAAATTGCAGCCGAAACGTTGTGAAATTAAATAAATTATATTTTGGCCAGTCGGGTCGAGAGAATAACGACTTTGTTTTGAATTATTATACTGGCGATAGAAACTATTTGTTTTTACTTTAAATAAATGTTAAAATTAATATTACGGTAATCTTAATATAATATTGTAATAAAGTTGATAGTACATTTAAATTTTTATCTCAAAAACATTGCAGGAATAATAGAAAAACGTTAGCACAATGTTATTTGCAACTTTATGAAACTCCCATTTCAACATTACTGAAATTTCGGAATCGTGGTCAAAGTATGTTCATAATGATGTTCTATACAACATTAAGAACTACATATTTAACAACATTACAAGTTATAGAATATCGTTGCAATAACATTGTAATAATGATTTTTTGCTTACTGGGATCACACGTACAATCTTAGACAAAAGTGCATGAAATTTGAAATACTTGAATATCTACGCCTAACGCATAGTAAATCTAGATGTAAGATACTCAAATGATAGTAGGAGTCTTATTTTGGTAAGACTTCCGAATAGCCCCTACCTCCGAATTTGATGAAACTTGCAGAAGTTGTTGACTATTAGAGGACATGTTTATACCATAAAGGATTTTGTACGGAAACAAATAGGAACGGAGAAATTAAAAAAATACAAATTGTATCATTACCTATTGGGTAATTGTTTACATGGAGGGGGTTACTTTGGATGACCTTGATATTTTAGTATGTTGTCAAGGTCATCCTCCTGAGTGACCTTCAGAAGGTTTCAGTCTGCGGTCGTGTAAAAAAAAAGTATAAAACAAGAAAACTACACTGAAACTAGACACTTTTCAATCGCCAGTCCACCGTTCAACTAACTAAGCTATCCACTTACCAATACTATGCGTGTAATATGCACATTTATGCAGTTGAATATACGTAAAGCGCGTCACCTGACCCACGTGGATCGGTGGGACGTCTGAAACAGTATTCGATTGTCTAAAGCTGTAAAGCGCGTCACCTGACCCACGTGGATCGGTGGGACGCTTTATGCAGTTAAATATACGTAAAGCGCGTCACCTAACCCACGTGGATCGGTGAGACGCTTTCGAGGAATTACTTTCTTATATAAAGAAATTGTATCCCGTGACATAGTGATAGACATAGATAATTATTAATTAGTAATTAATAAAATATACAATTTACCATTTGTATTTTTTTAATTTCTTCTATTTTTTCCGACATGCCGGAACACACACACTCACTCACACACACACATACACACACACGCGGGGGAGGGTGCAAGGAAAGGCCCCCCTCTCGCACCCACCTCGTAACGAGCGATGCTTTCAGCGCTGTGAGCGTGAATCGGATCGCAGTCTTAGCATGTACTTTAAATTGTAAAGCGAGGTCCACGCTTTCAACCACGGGGGGTGCGGGGGGGGCCGAAGGCCCCCCCTCGCACCGCCTCGTTTGTGTGTGTGTGTGTGTGTGTGTGTGTGTGTGTGTGTGTGTTCTTTTTATGCATAAATACTGAATTTTTTTAATTTCTCCGTTCCTATTTGTTTCCGTACAAAATCTTTTATGGTATGAACATGTCCTCTAATAGTCAACAACTCCTGCAAGTTTCATCAAATTCGGAGGTAGGGGCTATTCGGAAGTTGAGCCCTTATTTTTACTCCTAGAAAGGTATTTTTTACTTTACAAATGTTTGTTCCGTATTATTTGCGATTTTTGTAATTTATGAGCCTAAACTTTTGGCAGTGAAAATGCCCTGATTTCAACCTCATAACGTCAAATTATTTCAAAGCAAAAGACATTATTCAGCAGTGCTGATAAACAAATGTGACTTTAATAACGTCAAAAAAGATAAATATGTATCATATAAACGATAATTTTGAATATTATTTATTATAAACATTGTTATTTGACTCTCTCAAAAGAGACGTGACAACGCTGTATGACTCGATTCACGTAGGTTGGCAGCCTTGCACAGTACCAAAACAGTGCGAGACTTGATGCGAGGTGCGAGGTTATGTCTGTTTGTTTACATAATCCCGCTATGTTTCTCATTCCCCCTTTCTATCTCTTCACGAGTGCAACGGAGACGAAAAGTTAGCTAAAAGTAGTAGAAGGCATAGATATACGTGTAGCGACAGCCATAAGTTATGCTTCGCTTGCTCAGCTGATTGCGACGTTGCCGCGCTTTCACGAGCCATCGAGATACATTCGTGCCGACAGCACAATTATCTCAAGTTATAATTTATTTCTTTAAAACGGTGTAGTGAAGACAATTGAAACTTGGCAGATATTTTCATCTATTCGTATACTAGATGTACAAAAAAATTCAAAATATTGGTAGCGCTCCTTCAACATTTTTTTAGCTGTTTTATCCGCCAAAATCGTCTCTTCCCATAAGAATACGTGTAAAATCAGTGAATATTAAAATCGTTATATCTCAGCAACCGTTTAGTGGATTCGTTTCTACTTTTTTTGTAGCACATCAGGAAGACTCAAAGAACATTCTCACAAATTTTTATCCACTTGGTAGCGCTTTGAAAATAGGTGCAATACATCCTTAAGAAGTAGTCTACCACGTAAGGCTGATGGCAGAGAATGAAACGTAGGCTCTTACGTCTATCGTAGTCTGCATAGTCATAGACGTAAAGCAAGGCAGAGAAAACTGTATACGTAACTATGTTCGTATCGTCACGTATCGACACGATAGCTTTTCATGACTTTATGTTTACGTATACGGTTTTCTCTGCCTTGCTTTACGTCTATGACTACGGTAGATGTAAGAGCCTACGTTTTGTTTTCTGCCATCAGCCTAAGGTAGTTGGCTCACGATCCAGAGGTCCCGAGTTCGAATCCCACCATGGTAAGTGTTTTTTTTTTTTTTCAGATTTTTCAGATACGAGAAAATATTTATAATCATAGTAGGCTGCATCTGCATCTTAAAGATGTTTTACCTATAGCTATATGTAGTATAATTTTGTTTTCTTGATTAAACAGTGTAAAACTAGTCTCAAAAATTATTTATAAACAACATGTTATCATTGGGACAGAAAAAGCGTAAAAATCGCAATTTTGTCCCATTTTTGTACTTAATATATATACTTAATATTGTTTAAAAAATTATTAAAAAATTGAAAAAAAAATATTAACAGAAAAACTTAAAAAATCGTAATTGCAATTCTCGATGTCATAGAAGTGTACCATAAAAATTTCATTCATTTTTACTGTACAGGAGCAGAGATACATATTATGATATTTACATGGGAAGTATATCTATACATATACAATTCTGTAACTTTTAAAGCACATATCTCAGAAACGGGTCAGACAATCGATCGCAAATTTAACACAGGTTTTTGGGATATACAAGTGCACAATCTCTGTAAATTTCAACTTCATCCCTTTACTTTGACATAACGGATATACATCCTTAAGAAACAAAGTTAAAGAATAATAATAAAATTTCGAAATAAATAATTTTTTTTGTCGTTAAAATAAACGTTTTTAAACACTAAAAAAATGTCTTTTTAAACGTTAAAATAAACATTTTTTAAACATTAAAAAAATGTTTTTTTAAATGTTAAAATAAATATTTTTTCAATGAAAAAAAGGTGTGTTAACCCATGATTTTTAACATTTTTAAAAATGTTTTCAAAAATGTTTTCCAAATGTTTTTAAAAATATTTTTAAAAACTCAAACAAAGACACGATATAAGGCAAATGAGAGCTATACTCTGATATTAATGAGAGAGATTTAAAATTTATTTAATAAATTTTAAATCTTTCGTGTATTTCCAAGTACACGAATTTCCAACATACTAAACCGCGCGCCGATTTTTTGTCGGACTGAAAACACAGTTTTCGTTGGAGCATTAAAATCCCTTATCCCCACCCCCCCCTAACGATTAAAATTATTTTTCGCAATAAATTCTTTATCAATTTAGATGCTTAAAATTAGCATCAAAATAATTTTAATCGTTAGGGGGGGGTGGGGATAAGGGATTTTAATGCTCCAACGAAAACTGTGTTTTCAGTCCGACAAAAAATCGGCGCGCGGTTTAGTATGTTGGAAATTCGTGTACTTGGAAATACACGAAAAATTTAAAATTTATTAAATAAATTTTAAATCTCTCTCATTAATATCAGAGTATAGCTCTCATTTGCCTTATATCGTGTCTTTGTTTGAGTTTCTGGAGAGCATGTTTCTTGTAATTTTTAAAAACATTTTTTTGCTGATTGAGTAGGTTAGCGGTGCCACATTTGCAATATCCGTTACGCGAAATCATCGCCCGAGGTACCCATGGAGCGGAATGAGCAAAGCGTAACGACTATAGTAGATTTAATGGAAAAATTAATTATTGTGTCTTTTAGCTTCAGATTGTCAAACTAGATGGGCGAGATTGCGCGAGCGATATTCTCGTGAAAAAAAAATACGAGAACTTGAAACTAGAAGTGACAGTGGAAGTACTACGAGAAAACCTTTTCCTTTATACGAACAAATGAATTTTTTGTTCAAATTTGTTAAGAGTAGGAAGTTAGTTTTTCTATGAATTAATATTCTTAATAGCTATCCTAGATAGCACCATTTCCAAAATCGAGACATAAAACGTCTTATGTCCCGATTTTGGACACGCGTGCTGCCTGGAATATTATATTTGTTAAAACATTTACACATAATCCTCTATATTTGAGTGATTAGTGTGATTTAAATTGTTTTATTCAGATCTATAACCAATATATCAAACTTGACGTCCAAAAAATCATTACACCCAATCCAGACGAATGAGTCAACATTAGAAAAGTCAGGTGAGTTTATTTTATTTTCTTTATTTTCTCTTTGTTTAAATTATAATTATATTATAATCTTTTATTAGGGGACTCGGGAGGGCACGCGGCGGGGGAACAGGTGGAGCGGGAAAGGGAGAGAAAGTGTGTCGGAAAAAAGGATTGTGAGAGGAGAGTGAACGGGGAGAAGGAGTGGAGGCGTGCAGAATGTGGTAAGGGAGAAGAGCAAATGGAGATGAGGTAGCAGAGGTAATAGAACGACAGAATTTCGGGTAAGAAGAAGAGGCAGGTGAGAGAGGTTAGGATGGCGGTGAACTGGTCGAGGAAGGATGTGGCACAAGAGGCGGGAGTGGTGGAAGAGGCCGCGCAACGGGTGCGATGGAGGTGTACCGGGATCGAGGGATCGATAGTGACGCAGGTAGAAGCATGTGGCACGTGGCGAGATGGCAGTAGGGAGGTTTGAACGAGCGAGCGAGCGACCTGCTGAGAGACAGAGGGAGGTAGGAGGGCGAGAGGGGGGGCAGGTAGCGAGTATGCGAGGAAGGCGGAAGACAGAGGCAAGGAGTGAAGACAGGTAAGGACGGTGAGTCGAGAGGTCGCTGAGGCGAAGGCAGAGGCGGCGCTGGGACCCAGGACAATAGGCGAGTAGCAAGGTAGGTTGGAAGGAGGGGAAATGAGCAAGGCTGATCCTCAACGGTACCGAAGGGAAGAAATGGAGATCGAGGGATCGAAGAAGGGGGCGCGAGGGATCGAAGTGAAGAAGAAAGAAAAGCACGTGGTGGCAGTTGAGACGATAAGCGTAGGTAGAACAGATTAGTAGAGGGAAGAGAGCTGTTTGTATTAAAAGACGGTGGTGAAAAGGGAGAAAGATAAAGTGGAGGCGAAAGAGGTAAGCGGGGTAGAGCGGAGGGAGTTAGTAGGTGTGAGAGGAGAGAGGAGGAAGGAAGAGGAGAGGAAAGAATTGTAAAGAGTAAAGGTAAATTGTACGTGTTCTAGATAGCCCGAGATGGAAGAAAGATGCATAGTGGAGAAGGAGGTGGTGGAGAAGGTAGTGGAGGAGAAAATTAAGAGGGTGCTAAAGGAGATGGAAGAATTGAAGGAGGAGGTAAAAAGTCTGAAAGGAAGGATAGAAAGGATGGAGCTAGGTGAGGGAAAAAGGAAGAGGGAGGAACTTGAGGAGAGTAAAGGCAAGACGGTGAAGAGGAAATGGTGGGCAGGAGAGGACGAGAGAAACGAAGAGGAAGCAAGGAGGAGGAATGTTATAATAAGGATCGAGAAGGAGAGGTGGGGAGGGGACGAATCGAGCTTTGAGAAGGTGAGGGAGTTTTTTGAGGAGGGCCTGAGGGTGAGGGCGGAGGTTAGAGAGGTGAGGGTGATAGGGTTGAGGGGAGACTGGGTGACGTTGTTGGTTAAGCTGGGAAGTGAAGAAGAGAAAATGAGGGTGCTAGAGGCAAGAAGGAAGGCGGGAAGTAGGCTAAGAGTGAAGATAGACGAGGATAGGTCGGTGGAGGAAAGAATAAGAGAAAGAGCGGAGTGGGAGGGCAGAGTAGGAGGAAGGACGGAAGAAAGTAGGAAGGGGAGAGTGTTAGAGGAGAACAGGAGAGTGAAGATGACAGAGGAGGAGGAAATCTCCAAAGAGATGGAGGATAAGCTCCTCATGAGCGCAGATGAAGAACAACAGACCCAGGACAGGAGCGTGACAGGAAGGATGAACAACGACGGGATGTAGCGGAAGGAAGCGACTAAAGAGAAGAAAGAAGAGGGAGGGGCGAAGGGAAGGGAAAAATATATTGTGAGGTCGCATAAGGACAGGAAAGGGGGAGGGGACTTGATTACTGTGAAAAGCGTGTAAAATTTTTGTTTATTGATTGGTTGACTTTTGCTTTTGATTTTGATTATGTTTTGTTCTGATTTTTGGGATTCTTGTAAGAGGTTATGTAAGAGGTTTGGGAACGTTCCTCATAAAAAAAAAACGCCTTGTAAACCCTGCGGGGAATAGCAATAAAGACACATACATTATAATCTTTTATTATAATTTTAATTACTGTCTTTAATTTATTGTCATCAATTTATTATCTTTAATCCACTCCCCAATCAGCAAAGAAATGTTTTTAAAAATATTTTCAAAAACATTTGAAAAACATTTTTAAAAACATTTTTAAAAATGTTAAAAATGATGGGTTAAGTTCGCTTTTTTAAATTAAAAAAACATTTATTTTAACATTTAAAAAAACATTTTTTTAACGTTTAAAAACGTTTATTTTAACGTTTAAAAAGACATTTTTTTAGTGTTTAAAAACGTTTATTTTAACAACAACAAAAATTATTTATTTCGAAATTTTATTATTATTTTTTAACTTTGTTTCTTAAGATGCAGTTATATGATTATAAATATTTTCTCGTATCTGAAAAATCTGAAAAAAACACTTACCTTGGTGGGATTCGAACTCGGGACCTCTCGGGACCTCTGGATCGTGAGCCAACTGCCTTACATGGTAGACTACTTCTTAATTTAATGAAGTGTTATACATATATAGTCTACATATGTTATAACCAGCGCAAATATATAATTTTTCAAAAAGCATTTTAAGAAACAAATTTAGTTTAAAAAGAGTAATAAAATTTTGGATATTGGAATTGGATATATGATATAATATTTCTTAATGTCCGGTGAATGTCAGAAACCAGTGCCGGCTCATTACAAAATTCACGCGGGATGTCGAATAAATATTAAGTAAATGTTTTTTTAAATTATTATTGCAAGTGAATAAGTAATGTAAAATTAATATTAAATTTGTTCGGGAGGCGACAAGACCGTCCCGAGATGAATCGCCGGGATTCGCTCAGAGATGAGCGCGAGGACGTTCGGTAGCACGAGCGTGGAGCCTCGTTGAAGGATTCGGAGCGGGAAGAAACTTAAACACTCGAGTTGCAATTCACAACGTTTATTTCTGCACAATACGGCACGTTTAGTTTTGCACAATACGGCACGTTTATTTCTGCACCCAGAGCAGGCGACGCCCGGAGCAATTCGCGTAGAAGCGGAGATCTTCGGATTCGTCCTTCTGACGTGGCCGTTCCGCGAGTCGGATATCTTCAAGTCGGAGATCTTGCTCGCGGCCGACGGAGATCTTGATCGCGGCCGACGGAAATCTTGATCGCGAGGCCCAGGACGATAGCGAAAATGATACGGGCGTCGTCTCACAAACGCAGATGAACGCACACAACAATCAGGCTCAGACAGAGCAGGTTTACCGCGCGCGAACAATGTTTAACGTTGCATGAACGACACGGGATTTTACGAAGGGTCGTAAGCTACCGTGCGAACGAGCCGAAGAGCCGAGAGATTCCGTCCGCTTCGCGCTCGATTTCGGCGGTCGCGCCGCGCGAAAACAGGGATAAGCAGTCATTCCCGGGGCGGGTGATCTTGTTGTTCGCTTTTATTTTGCTAGTACTTAATAAGTATAGTAATTTGTACTAAATCATAGGTTGGTAGCTCTGCTTCTATAGTTCTAAAAACTTTATTCGCGCGGGTTTTCTCATTGTCTTTTGTCCATCAGTCACCATCTTTGTAAAACCTCAGTAGCCGATTAAAAGGCATTGCTACTCAATCAAGATACTGGCGTCTTTCCTTTCATCCTGCACGCAATATCCTCTGGTGTGACTGCACGCTCTGCGATTACAGTATAGCCTTCTTAGTACTTACGCGTGGAACACGTGCTCCTGTCGCTAGGCACGGTGCCTCGACAAATAGGCGTGCGAGACGTTCGTCGAGGCACGTGATGAAGGGTCGCGACGTTCGAAACGGAGCTGCGGATTCCGAGCGCTTAATAATGCGAACTTTCCAGAACGTTCGGTTTGACTTTCCAACAAAATTAATGTCGAATAAATATTAAATAAATGTTTTTTCAAATCATTATTGCAAATAAATGAGTAATGTAAAATAATTATTAAATTAATGTCGAATAAATATTAAATAAATGTTTTTTCAAATCATTATTGCAAATAAATGAGTAATGTAAAATAATTATTAAATTAATGTCGAATAAATATTAAATTAATATCGAATAAATGTTAAATAAATGTTTTTTTTAATCATTATTGCAAATAAATTATTAATGTAAAAGAAATATTAAATAAGCGTTAAATAAACGTTTAATAAATATTTTTTCTAAATTATTACTTCAAATAAATAATCAATGTGAAATAAATATTTAATAAACATTAAATAAATATTATTTTTACAATGGATTGTATAAATGTATAATTAATAAAAAATAAATATTGAAAACACATTTAAAAAACATTGTCTGCTGATTGGGTCTATACTAAATAATACAAAAAGAAAAGTTAGGTAAGTTTATTTTATTTTCTTCATTTTCTCTTCATTTAAATTATAATTATTATAATTTTCTATTGTGATTTTAATTATTGTCTTTAATTTATCATTATTAATTTATTATCTTCAATGCAGTCTACGTTAAATAATATAATATGAATATAATATAAATAATAAATATACGATATGATGGAACTATAGTTTGTCATTTAATTGCTGGCTGTAGCATAGTCCATATGCATAGAAATTTCGTTCTTATGGATTGTTTCAATATGCATATGGGGTATTCCATGGCATCTCAACTTTTTTTTTCACTCGCATTCACCGATTTTTTTTGTTTTGCAATATGTTATTGTACTAAATAATAGGTTCCTTCTCAATTTTTTTCAGAATTTTATGGACGTTATTTCAGTAAATATCAACAGTTGAATTTTGAGTTTTTTTCAAGAATTGATATTTTCGGAAATTTTTAACTCAAAAGTTCTTCTATGTATAAAAAATTTGTATACATGAAAAATGTTGGATTTTTCTTGTACTTTGAGATGGTAATTTTCATTTTTTACCATATTAATTTTTAGTACTTTTTTTCATAAAAAACGAATAAAAAGTTAATTATCTCAGAAGTGCCATGCTCAATTGAGCTAGGTTTTTTTCTTTAAATACATTCAGTCGTGTGTAATAATGTGTTAAAATTTCAAAATGCCAGGACTAATAGAAAAAAAGATATGATTTTTTTCTTACGGATTTTTATACAATCCAGTAAAAATGTTCAGTAGTCAGTTTTTTTTTTCATTTTAGTATATTTTGCTTTTACAAATAATAGTTATGATTCAATTACATGAATTTATATTCTTGAAACTTTGTACTTTTCGAAAATCTTTTTGTTATAAGTAACTTTTTTTTGACACATGGAATCAAGCAATGCAGCTGCTGTGTATTTGGAATAGTCTTAGCATTTTTAAATCTCGTACTCAAGGTTTCTTTAGCTAGATTGTACTCACTATCAGTTGTATAGTAAACTGCAATAGACGGTAAATTTTTTGGCTCTGAAGCCCACGCATACAATAGTTCAGGTGTTGTGATCTGTTTGTTTCGTGGCAGTTGTAAACTGGCTCTTAATGCGTTTCTTTTCACAGTTCCACCTATTCCATCGCATGGGCCTTTGCCATGAGCAGTAGCAAAAAAGTTCCAGACCGCAGGAACGTTAAAATCATTTTCGTGAAAGTATAAGTTAGAAAAATTTTTATAATTCTTATACTGCTGTGGCGCACCATCAGAAAAATAAAATATTTTTGTAGGGGTAGGTTTAATGTTTTTAATAAAATCATTAATGATTTTCGAGAACACGTATACAGCGATAGCATCATGATGCAAGCAACTGCTGATAATTATATACTAAGCTGCGATGGTGTTCTCGAAAATCATTAATGGGCTTCAGAGCCAAAAAATTTACCGTCTATTGCAGTTTACTATACAACTGATAGTGAGTACAATCTAGCTAAAGAAACCTTGAGTACGAGATTTAAAAATGCTAAGACTATTCCAAATACACAGCAGCTGCATTGCTTGATTCCATGTGTCAAAAAAAAGTTACTTATAACAAAAAGATTTTCGAAAAGTACAAAGTTTCAAGAATATAAATTTATGTAATTGAATCATAACTATTATTTGTAAAAGCAAAATATACTAAAATGAAAAAAAAACTGACTACTGAACATTTTTATTGGATTGTATAAAAATCCGTAAGAAAAAAATCATATCTTTTTTTCTATTAGTCCTGGCATTTTGAAATTTTAACACATTATTACACGACTGAATGTATTTAAAGAAAAAAACCTAGCTCAATTGAGCATGGCACTTCTGAGATAATTAACTTTTTATTCGTTTTTTATGAAAAAAAGTACTAAAAATTAATATGGTAAAAAATGAAAATTACCATCTCAAAGTACAAGAAAAATCCAACATTTTTCACGTATACAAATTTTTTATACATAGAAGAACTTTTGAGTTAAAAATTTCCGAAAATATCAATTCTTGAAAAAATCAAACAGGCACAGTAACAACTGTGCCGCAAGCAACACGTAGAACTACGTCAACTGTCACTGATGATGATTGACGTGATCAAGGAAGGCCAAGGCCCACACCGGGCTATAGCGCCGAGTTCATCATCAGTGACAGTTGACGTATTTCTACGTTGTTGCTTTTTTTTGTTTTTGTTTGTTGTTTATTTTTTAAGCAACAACGTAGAACTACGTCAACTGTCACTGATGATGAACTCGGCGCTATAGCCCGGTGTGGGCCTTGGCCTTCCTTGATCACGTCAATCATCATCAGTGACAGTTGACGTAGTTCTACGTGTTGCTTGCGGCACAGTTGTTGCTGTGCCCATACTGTGCAGTAGACGTAGTTCTACGTGTTTGCGGCACAGTTGTTTACTGTGCCTGTTTGATTTTTTCAAACATTAATTTATTTTAAAGAAATAAAACAATAAATATTTTTCTATATTTACTTTTATGTCAGAAAGCTTAAGATACTCATATAATTTAAGTTAGAATGCCCACGCTACTCGAATAATAAAGCTTACAGAATACTCGCATGTTAATCTTTGTCCAAAGTCGCTGTACACTTTGTTTTTTTTTTGCAAGAATTGTATGATCGTTTGATCTTTTCTCGTTATAGCCGTCTCACAGTTAACACATCAATCAATATCTGAAAAACGATTTTTCGAAACTTCAAATATTGTTATATTTTTTATTTTTTATCTATACTAATTTTACTTACATTTCACAGGGGAACTAAAGATATATGAACTCATTGCAATATTCCATGCGTGTGCGTGTGCGTGTGCGTGTGCGTGTGCGTGTACGTGTGCGTGTGCGTGTACGTGTGCGTGTGCGTATGCATGCGCGTGTGCGTTAGCGTGTGTGTGTGTGTGCGTGCGTGCGTGCGCGTGCGTGCGTGTGCGTGCGTGCGTGTGCGTGCGTGCGTGTGCGTGCATGCGTGTGCGTGCGTGCGTGTGCGTGCGTGCGTGTGCGTGCGTGCGTGCGTGCGTGCGTGCGTGCGTGTGTGTGTGTGCGTGCGTGCGTGCGTGCGTGTGTGCGTGTGTGTGTGTGTGTGTGTGTGTGTGTGTGTGTGTGTGTGTGTGTGTGTGTGTGTGTGTGTGTGTGTGTGTGTGTGTGTGTGTGTGTGTGTGTGTGTGTGTGTGTGTGTGTGTGTGTGTGTGTGTGAGTGTTTGTCTGTGTGTGTATGTGTGTGTGTGTTGTGCATATATATAGGGATGTAAGTGCGTGGATACATGTATGCACAAAATTAAAGATTTTTTTATCTTATAAACCATGCTTATTATTTTGTAGATCCTCTTCAGTCTTATCGCTGATTTCTATTTGGATTTTCTTACTTAAAAAAATTAAGTTATACGTACTGTTCTATCGCAAAATTTAATGCAGCGTTTACTAACAGGAATTTAGCTAAACTTTCAAACTCTACTATATCGAAACGGTAACAAATAGAGAGTTCGGTCGGGATTTTTCATAAAAGGGACTCCTTAAGCTTTAAAATGAGATGTCATTTATTAGTCTACGATTAATTAGTTTTGAAGATCTAAACGTTCAAAGTGAGACATGTTTTCGTTGAATCTACAAGAAATTTTGCGAAACTTTAAAACGCTACTATAACGAAACGGAAAGAAATAGAGAGTTCGGTCTGGATTTTTCATAAAGGGGACTTCTTAAGCTTTAAATTGAGATGCAATAATTACTCTACGATTATTAGTTTCGAAGATATAAACGTTCAAAGTGTGATATGTTTTCGTTGCATCTACAAGAAATTTTGCGAAACTTTAAAACTCTACTATAACGAAACGGAAAGAAATAAAGAGTTCGGTCTGGATTTTTCATAAATGGGACTTCTTAAGCTTTAAAATGAGATGTCAATGATTACTCTACGATTATTAGTTGCAAAGATCTAAACGTTCAAAGTGTGACATATTTTCGTTACATCTACAAGAAATTTAGCTAAACTTTCTAACGCTACTATATCTGAACGGAAAGAAATAGAGAGTTCGGGCTGGATTTATCATAAATGGGACTTCTTAAGCTTTAAAATGAGATGTCAATGATTACTCTACGATTATTAGTTGCGAAGATCTAAACGTTCAAAGTGTGACATATTTTCGTTACATCGTTACATCCGTGGATACCCCCCATACCGCGGAGAAAGACTAGTTCTACGTCAAAAACTCAAAATTCAACTGTTGATATCTACTGAAATAACGTCCATAAAATTCTGAAAAAAATTGAGAAGGAACCTATTATTTAGTACAATAACATATTGCAAAACAAAAAAAATCGGTGAATGCAAGTGAAAAAAAAAGTTGAGATGCCATGGAATACCCCATATGCATATGCCTTTGCTTATGCTATATGTTTTATGTAAATCAAGACGCTCCGGTCCAATAAACCGATAAACGTTTTTCGGTTTTTTAGTTTTCACATAATATATAACATAATTTTCTGGTTTCCTTTAATAAGTTTGATCAGTTTAAAATCAAATCATTTTCTTGACCTGATATTATCATAAACATCTTAATTATTTAGAGTGTATTTCCAATTTCTACAGTACAAGCTTAAAAATATTAATTAGAATGAAAATGACAATGTCAATGCGACAAAATCGAGCGGTCTCACGGACCGGAGTGTGGCGAATTAAGGATTCAAAAATAACCCAAATAGCACCATGTCCAAAATCTGATAAGACATCTTAAAGACGTCATATCGTATTTTAGACATCATATTGTAAGACGTCTAGAAGATGTCTTAAAGATGTCTTTAAGACTTCTTATGTCTCGATTTTAGACATGCGTGTTAATTGTCTGGGAAGTGTGGCTAGCTAGGGTAAATTCTCTACGCTCATTGGTCATATTTAATAGACAGCTAAAATAATATTGTATTTATTTATAAAATATTGTATTATTACTTTAAATTATATGTATAATTGTAATTGCAGAATCCTCAAATATATCAAGAAATCAGATCCAATCAAGTAACGAGGAAAATATAGTAAACAAATCTAAACTAATATTAAACAAATCTAAACTAATAATATTAAAAACTGTGAATGCATCAGCAACGAAAACTTCTACAAATTCATCGCTACCGTCTGCATCCTACTCTCCTTCTCCCTCAGTTCTCCCATCTTGCTCAAATAATAGTGATAATTGTTTCCAGAGAAATATGGCAAAGGAACCAGATAAACATAGTAAACTACTCAGACCATTTCCTATAAATCCTGAATCTGCAAATATAACAAGTATATACTCTGTTCAGTATTTTAATTGCATTTCATTTAAATAAAATTTAAATTATATATTAGTAACGTTTGAAATAATTATTTTAGAAAATAATTGTTGCGCGAAATATATATTACATATTGTATACATACATAATATATTTTATGTTTATGTAATAAAATAAAGTTCAAATAAAACAGAAGTTTATCGAATACATTTTTATTGTATATCTTTGTTATATTCTCTATGAATATACTCCATTTGCCATGGTACGTACATACCTTACCTTCCCAGCAAACGTAAAAGGATTAAAAGATATTAAAATTTTTTAATACCTTTGAATCCCTTTTTTGGCGGAATTAGATGAAATTAGATGGGATTTGAAATGAGATGGTCCAATCCCATGGAATCCAAAAAAGAAATTTTCAATTCCATCCAATCCTACACGCAGAAAATTTTTCTCGAAAATATAAGTATACACGAATGAAGTAAATACCACACTAATCTTGCACAGCTAGGATATAATCATAATATGCAAAAGATTTCAAGATAGTATAGGAAAATTTAGAGAGCAAAGAATAAAACTATACGCAGTTTATCCCGAATATGGTTGATTGACAAAAAACTTATTGGCTGTAGCGGTCAGCTGTCCGCCACGAGCGAACTTGAGAACGCTGTAGAAACCCTGCCGAGCTGCCCTAGATATAGAGGTCGATGTTGAACCTTAATTGCGCGAAAGTATATCGGCGATGCGCCGCGTAGCGGGCGCGAGCCGGACCCTCTCATCGCGCAAGCCCGCGTTGCCGCTCGCACCGCGCGCCTTCCGTCGTCCACGATTGTGTGCAATCAAGTGGCCTCCGCGTAAGCGAGTCGCGCCGAGCTCCGGGGAGTCCGGAGGAACGACGGGGAAACCGTATGCGTCGTGTTTATCGTCGTTATTCGTGAATGTTTACAGCTGGCATGTTAAATGGCAATGAAGTGGCGGAAATGTCCGGGGTAGCGTCCGACGACGCTACCTCGCCGGGGGCCCAGTGCGGACCCGCGACCCTCGCGAGCGAATCGTCGCCGTCGCCGTTGCCGTCGCCGTCGCCGTCGGCGACGACGCAACGGCCGAGAGACCCGCGTCGACGCGCGACGGCCGAGGAACCCGTCGACGCGCGAACGACGACGAGCGACGGCGCCGCGAATTCAATGGTATTCATTTTATTGTCAGAATAGACGGAATTCAATGGAATTCAATACGGAAATTTTTAATTCCTAGTTTGGCATTCAATGGCATTCATTTCGTTAACGGAATCAATGGTATTCAATGGAATTCATGACGAAACTTTCCAATCCCTAACCTGGCATTCAGTGGTATTCATTTCGTTACGTTTTTGTGTCGGAATTGGATGGGATTCAAAAAAGACAAATTCTTTCCAAAATAAGGAATTCCATGATATTGAAACTATTTCAATCCCTTTTTTGGACAAAATGGAATTCGGAAAGTCCTTAATTGAATTTCTGGCAATCCCGTTTTAATTCTTTTCAATCTTTTTTCGTTTGCTGGGTTGTGGTGATAACAAATGATAGGGTGTCTCTTTGAATATAAGCTTCTCTTACTGCTCTATGTATATTAGTAGGTCGCAAATTATTTACATTATCCAAACTAGACTTCCATGCACCTTGTGCAACATCGCTGTCAACATAATTTGGAGGACAATAAATGTTTTCGCTTCCCTGCTAAAAATGACCGATTGAATCCGATTGGTTTCGCATTAAATTTGGTGAAATTGAATCGGAATAAATGCGTTTTCAATCCGATTAATCGGATGCCCGATTGGAAGTGAATCGGTTTTGATAACAAATCAATCGGAATCGTTTTTAATTCGTGTTAGAAACTGGCATTGATACGACGAGACGAGATTGTGTTGTGTGCGTCATCTGGTAGTTGAGTTGCGATAGTAATAATAGTACGGTCAAGCTGTCAAAGAGGGCAGCCTGTATGGCGTTGCAGCGACGTCGCGGTAGTTGCGAGATCGCGCGGGAAAGCGGCGCATGTTGCGTAGCGCCCCAGGGACGGTTCACGTTGCGGCGGCGTAACGGCTGGCGGTGCGCCTGCGCGGGCGAGCTTGTTCGTGCGTGCAGCCCGGCGAGACGGGCATTCGAGAAAAGTCAGTCGTTCCGTGCGCATCATTTGCGAATATTCGATTTGTGCCTTCGGCCATAGCAGTCTCGCTACGAGATACGAATTGGTTGCGGTTGTTGGAAAGCAGGAAGGCCTGCTTGTCTTCCTGACAACGGAAGTATTAATCCCGCTACATGCGTCGGCGAGGACGTTAAAAGAAGGCAACGACGATGGTTGCCTGGCTCAATCGCCATTCTTGCAGAGAGGAACGACACGGCCATATTGGAAAGATCGGACAGCCTTTATGGGCTTAGTCACTGAGACTATCTATCACACGATTATCGGACGGAAACAAGGAAAACGACAAGGTAATTTCCTATGCTCTCTAGCTCTCATTGATCATACATACAAGGCTGACATACGGGTTGATCTCGGATGGTGAACTTACGTTCCTCGTGTACTGTCGATCTTTGATTGTAGAAGTGCGTCACGGACAAAGTGAGGAACACTTCCTTTACTCTTACACAGAGCGGATAAAGTGCGGAATACTTCCTTCACTTTTGCATAAAACGGACACTGTGAGGAATACTTCCTTCACTTTTGCATAAACGGATTAAACATACAGACGGTATTGTGCTTAAAACTGAGCTCAGTGTAATGAACTAAACTTAAAACGTGGTTGCAACCAGATTATCGTAAGTCAGAGATTTTCCTTCTCGTATCAAGAGACACGGTAGTGTCTCGCGCCAAGTACACGCGGAGCGAGACCAACCGTGACTCTTTTACGCGACGCGACGATTTGCAAGTACTCGAGATGTTGAGATCTCGATAACGAGTGAACGGATCAAGTTCTAAATAGGCTTGATCGATAGCTTGGGGTCGATTTGGGGGGGGTCCGTTCTTTTCATTTTTCCGCTACGTGCCCTACGAGCGGAGATATTGGAAGGCAAAGTCCAAATGTGAAAATTTTATTTTAAGATACTCCTCCTCCTAACGCTACGATATAACCGAATATATATATATCACGTGATCAGAGAAAACGTCACTTTCACTTTTTCGCCACTGGCGGTGGCGGTGGCGGTGCTAGTATCGCCAGTTTCGATATTGTGCGCGCATTATTATCGATCTAGTAGGTAAATTAAATTATAGGTCGATAGACTTATCGGTCAGAAGGAAGATTTTTATATTTAAGTAAATTAGGTACCGTGTCTCTTGATCAAATAATCTTGATAATAAATAATATTATTATAATATTATTATATATATTATTATTATTATCAACTCAGCGAATAAATCCATCGAGTCGATATACAGGTTACCGACGACGAGGTCCAGATAGTGCGCTCCGTAGTTTTCGGTGTCTAGGTGTATTAATACTTTGAATTCGATGTCTACGTGTCTCAGTTTGTCGACGACGAGGTCCAGATAGTGCGCTCCGTAGTTTTCGGTGTCTAGGTGTATTAATACTTTGAATTCGATGTCTACGTGTCCCAGGTTGCCGATGACGACGTCCAGATAATGCGCTCCGTAGTTTTCGGTATCTAGGTGTATTAATACCTTGAATTCGATGTCTACGTGTCCCAGATTGCCGACAACGAGGTCCAGATAGTGCGCTTTGTAGTTTTCGGTGTCTAGGTGTATTAATACTTTGAATTCGATGTCTACGTGTCCCAGGTTGCCGATGACGAGGTCCAGATAGTGCGCTCCGTAGTTTTTGACGTCTAGGTGTATTAATACTTTGAATTTGATGTCTGCGTATCCCAGGTTGCTGATGACGAGGTCCAGATAGTGCGCTCCGTAGTTTTCGACGTCTAGGTGTATTAATACTTTGAATTCGATGTCTACGTGTCCCAGGTTGCCGACGACGAGGTCCAGATAGTGCGCTTCGTAGTTTTCGGTGTCTAGGTGTATTAATACTTTGAATTCGATGTCTACGTGTCCCAGGTTGCCGATGACGACGTCCAGATAATGCGCTCCGTAGTTTTCGGTATCTAGGCGTATTAATACCTTGAATTCAATGTCTACGTGTCCCAGGTTGCCGACAACGAGGTCCAGATAGTGCGCTCCGTAGTTTTCGACGTCTAGGTGTATTAATACTTTGAATTTGATGTCTGCGTATCCCAGGTTGCCGATGACGACGTCCAGATAATGCGCTTCGTAGTTTTCGGTGTCTAGGTGTATTAATACCTTGAATTCGATGTCTACGTGTCCCAGGTTGCCGATGACGACGTCCAGATAGTGCGCTCCGTAGTTTTCGGTGTCTAGGTGTATTAATACCTTGAATTCGATGTCTACGTGTCCCAGGTTGCCGATGATGACGTCCAGATAATGCGCTCCGTAGTTTTCGGTGTCTAGGTGTATTAATACTTTGAATTCGATGCCTACGTGTCCCAGGTTGCCGACGACAAAAAACTATAGCGCGAACTTGACGCGGGACACTACCGTGTTATAGGTTATGTATGTGACTGTGACAGCTGGTGACAGCGCGCTAAACGCACTGTCTGCACTGCGCGCAGTACACACACACGTATACATCGAAACTGGCGATTCTAGCAGCACCGCCAGTGTCGAAAAAGTGAAAAGGACACGATTCCAGCCAATGAAATGATAGCATGGCATGAGTGATGAGTAGACGACGTATCTTAATAAAAAAATTTTCACATTTGGACTTTGCGTCGCAATATCTCCGCTCGTAGGGCACGTAGCGGAATATTATAAGAGCAAAATTTCCGAGAGAAGCAACGTGTTGGAAAGATATTTTTCTAGGAAATATATACAAGTAAGGTTACAATCATTAAATCGCTCACAGTGCTTACGTACATAACTTTGTTGCGCGCTGCGATTAATTCAATTTATTATAATTTATTATAATTTTTTAACAAAGCAAAAATATAGCGATAATATGGCGTAATAAACATTTTTAAGTAATATAGCTTTGAATACATTTAGTAGCTTTTGTATATTCGTCAGTTTAATCCTTGAAGTTATTAAGACTTGCATCAATTTTTACCGCAAGTCTTCTTACATCTTTTATACGCCTTTTGTAAAATATAGCATATTCAGTACAGCAAAAAGAACAGTGTTGTGCTAAGATTTAAGCCATTATTTTATATTATTGTAATACAGGAATAAAGATGTTTGTAAATAGCATAATCTCCTTTACATGTGCATGTGTTTAGTAAAGAAAATTTATTTCTATATGTACATACAGATCCTTGTTGTTGAACACTACTATACTCGTCCAAGACGTTATTCGCGACATTTACAATCTCTCTGTCTTTTTTTCAATCGCTCTAAAAAAAATGTGTTATCTTGAAGTGATTGATCTTTCTAAAGGATTTAAAAGTTACGCTTTGCGAAGATATAAGATATACGTTAGCTGGAAAATCGATTCACGGCGGTATTAGAAAAAGACGGAAAGTTATGCGGTCGGTTCTTCAACAATATAACAGGTGAACGTTTCGCGACTAGGTTAATCCACTTGCATATTGGTCATTGCGATCTCGCTCTTGTACTTGACTCATCGTCATGGGACTAGCTCCATTGTTCGCGAAGATACTTTTCTCTTGTTCTCTCTTCTGCTACCCTAAGGCGCGCGCGCGCGCGTATGTGTGTGTGTGTGTGTGTGTTAAATTGTTGTTTTCTTTAGAATATTCGAAACGTCACAATTACTTGTGTTTAATATTTACATACTTGCGGTTAATATACAATTACTTGTGTCTAATATTCACATAATTGCGGTTAATACACCATTACTTGTGTCTAATATTCACATACTTGCGGTTAATATTCACATACTTGCGGTTAATACTCAATTACTTGCGGTTAATATTCAATTACTTGCGGTTAATATTCAATCACTCGCAATTTACTTGCGTTTCATATTCAATTGCTTTGTACTGTATTTCAATTACCTTACGGTTTATATTTACTTATCTTGCGAGATATATTTAGTTCTATTGCAGATTATTCTAATATATTGTTGAAAGGCATGAGTCAATAAGATATTCAAGTGTTACTTTGTTAACGATATATACATAAAGTGGACTGTATAATGTTTCGTATGATAAATCATTCGTATAGTTGCAGTTCTTTAAGAATCATATGAATGTTTGTTATAAAGTGTTTTGTGTCACACACTCCCTTATGGAATACAATCAGATTGACTCATGAATTCATATGAAGTTTTCTATTCTGTGAACATATTTTGCATGTGTGAATTATTATGTATTTGTGTGAACTGTTTCTTTTTTGAGACGGACTGAAACTGTATTAATCTTGATTACGACAAGTTACACTTGTGAAACTGCCATAGATAACAGATAGATATATATGAAAGAATTGTATGGCTTCTACTATAAAAGTGTGATCTCAATTCCGACTCAGAAAAGGATACTATTTTCTTAATAATTATTCTTCTGAATTATATATTACACAACATCTTTTATTCGATATATGCACAAAGTTACTCATGTTTGAAATGTTATAATGATGTGATCACTTTATGAACTTTGTCAAGAATATACAATCTCGTTTCGTCAGTTCCCCGGTTAATGTGTCGTTTCCTAATTTGTTATTCACGAGATCAGGCTTCTGCGCGAGCTTGTGCTTTAAACAATTCGGTATTTCCGGATTGATCTGAATCCGCCGTTATCGGATTCAATCGTATTAATGCCAATTCATTTTAATCGGGTGAATAAAGTGACCACACAAATCGCATTGAATCCGCATCAGTCGTAAAATGTTAATACAACTCCGGAATCGGATTTAATGCGATATTTCCGGATTCATCTGAATCCGACTGACTCGGTTTCAATCGTATTAATGCCAATCCATTTTAATCGGGTAAATAAAATGACCACATGAATCGTATTGAATCCGCATCAATCGTGAAATTTTAATACAACACCGGAATCGAATTTAATGCAATATTTCCGGATTTATCTGAATCCGACTCAATCGGTTTCAATCGTATCTGCGCTTAATCCATTTAAATCGGGTAATTAAAGTAGCTATATGAATCGGATTAAATCCGCTTTAATCATTAAAATTGTATATAACACATAATTTTTACGTACAGGATTTCTTTTTGGTAAAGTCATGAGTTCTACATTTGCAAAACTGTAAAATGTTTTCATTTAAATAAATACTGCACATTGTAATAAAGTAGTACAAAAAATGGAATTATAATAAAGTAGTAAATAATCCTGTTTATATATCCAAAATTCACGAATTCTATCAATTTGAATCGGTCAATAAATCCGTATAAATCATTATAATTTCGTGATTTCGAGGTTCACGAAATCATAACGATTTAAACTGACTTGACTAAGACTGATTCAAACCGATAGAAAACGAGTGAAATTACACCCTTGAGTACGAATCCGTTTCAATCGTTTCCAATCGGTATAATCGTTATGAAATCATGACGATTCAAACCGATAGGAACCGATTGAAATTACATCCTTGAATACCAATCCGTTTCAATCGTTTTCAGTCGGTGTAATCGTTATAAATCCGTGATTTCCGGATCAAGAATCCAGATTCATGCGGATTCAAAATTTTTAATCGGATTCAATCGGTCATTTTTAGCAGGGTTGTTACATTGTTATTTTCTGTCATTAGAAAATTATGCAAATTTATGGCAGCCATTATTATTGCATCTACATGTTCTGGATTTAAACATACTACGTTGAAAAATTCTCCACCGTGAAACCAGAATTCCAAATGCATTCTCAATAATACGTCTAGCTCTTGATAACCCTCTTATGAAAAAGTACACTCAACTTTGATGGTTGTTAGTGGACCGCTCGGAGTTTTCGCGCCGCGCGCCGAGGAAGGCACAAAAAAATGAGTCAGGTTCGCGTGTAAAACGAGACAAGAGTCACTTTATTAAAAGCTGGTTACACTGGTTGAACTTTGCGCGTTTCAGTTTCGCACTCGCTATTTCGATACTGATTCTGCTCCGTTTTCTCGACGTCGACAAGTACAAGTATCGCGTACGAGTTATGATGGCTCACTGCCCGTCCCGGCCGGAGCAGGCAAGGGATCGCGGCCGGAGCTTCTCGTTAGGCCGCGAGGAATTTGACGACGTGAGAAACGCTGATTGGCTCCAAATCGGCGAACGACACGACTATTGGTCGCGGTGCTTGCGATCACGCGAGAAACACCTGTGGCCGTTTGCTCGAAAACACCAAAAAAAAAGGGGGGGAAGTAAACCGTCGCGGTTTGGAGCCACTCGAACGATCTCGAAGAACATTCGCTTTCCCGAAATATTCATTTTCGCGAACATTCATTTATTCGATTCTCAACAATGGTTAACACCCAATTTAAGTGTTAACACTAAACTTACGCCCAAATTTGAGAGTAAGTTTAGTGTTTGTCATCAAAGTTAAGTGTCAACACTTAAATTTAGGTGTAGATTGAGTGTTGACCATTAAGGTTTAGGTAAATTGTGGGTTTAATCCTCAATGATGAGTGTATATTAGGAGTTTATTCTCAATAGGAGTACTCAAATAAGTTAGAGTTTAACGGTTTGACAGGTTATGTCGGGTTAAAGTCGAGTAAAAAGTTAATTTTTAAACTTTGGGCGCGTTACTCTTTAAAATTATGTAAAATACATAAGTCACTCATTAACCTATCACATTAATCTTTGGGTTAAAAGTTTAAAAATTAACTTTTTACCCGACTTTAACCCGACATAACCTGTCAAACCGTTAAACTCTAACTTATTTGAGTACCCCTAATGATACGTCTAGGTTGAGGATTAAGCCTCAATGTTTAGTGTAGGTTGGAGATTGATTCTCATCGTTAGATGCTGGTTTGGTGTTAACAGGGTGTTAACCTTTAATGTTCTATGTCGATTTAATCAGTGTCACCATGATTCCTTTATCGTTGGGTGTCGTTTAAATGTTATTGTGTTAATCTTCGTTAAGTGTCAATTGGCGGCTTGGTTTATTAGAAAAGTGTTTCAGATAAAAGTTGAAAGGTTTGAAGGAGGCCAATAGACGATCTTATTGGATTTTTGATCCAGGGCTTTTATTGAACCCAATAGAGCCTAAATCAAATTTTTTAAATAAAAACCCCTATTTTTTATTGTATCATTTTTCTATATAATACTTTTATATAATATATAATACTTTTTGATATTCAAGGAAAACCTGATAACTTTTTAAATATATATTTAGCTTGTGTTTTCTTGATGATTGTTTGCCAGAGAAAAAAGTGGTACAGAGGACTTTTTAACTTAATTTTATTTCGAAAATGTGCTGTTGCAAGTCAAAAAGTCCTCTATACCACTTTTTCCTCTGGCAAACAATTATCAAGATATCATAAGCTAAATATTGAAAAAGTTACCAAGTTTTCCTTGAATATCTCAAAAAGTATTAGGCAAATAAAAGAATTTTTCAAACAAAAGTTGTGCAAATTAATTAATAGAGAAAGATGGTACAATAAAAAATAGGGGTTTTTATTTAAAAAATTTGACTTAGGTTCTACCCAGCGAGAAATGACCCATCGAATCGACGTCTAATTGACGTCGAAATCATCGATATTACATCATATTGAAATAATGCTGAAACTTATTTCGATGTTTGTGCTATATGACATTTTAAAAAAAAAAAGATTATTTGTGACATATATTCATCGCGCCAGACTGTAAATAGACAAATTATGTATTTTCTGTTAAGACATCAATATTTCATCATTTTGATATCGATTTGAAGCTATTTTGATTTGCCTGTCAAATATATAATAACATTGCCATTACATAGAATACAATATGAATAAAAAATTATATTGTATTGGCAGACATGGATAATGTAAATATTTTATGATTTGAGCATTATAATAATTGCGTTACAATATAAATTTTTTAGGCTTCCATTTCTATTAAATAGTTACTTTATAACTGTAAAAGTCACAACATCCTGTTTTTAATTTGACAATTTGGAAAATTAAAATATTATATAATAAGTACATTTTCAGTACTACATCCGCTCATTTATTAAACAAAAAGTTAAATTAAACAACTAATTAAATTATTAATATTAAATATAATTATAACAAGATATTTGTATTTACATTTATCAAAATAAAAAATAAGTTTAATTATGAAAATAAATATTAATAATTGGACTTATTAAAAATTAAATAATTTGTTCAGATATTGCGCTCGAATTCTTTTCGCGTTTTACAACGCCCGATCACATTAGATGGCGCGACGCGCAAGTCGCCACTAGGGACCCTCTAGTAAGGGATGAGCAAACAGGTCAACTGGATGCGGATTGGTCGCCGCCATTCGAGGGTCACTTCCGTGTTTCAAAACGGGCGCGCTAAGCTTTTGGATCTAATTATGAATACGGCTGCAGCTTTTGACAGTTGACAGTCGCATTCAGCAGCGATCGGCTTTTATTTTATAGGTTTGTTCGCGTCGCATGCCCCACCATGCTCCTAATCACTCCAACGCACTCCAAAAACTCATCTGCTCCAATCGCCGCCTTTTATCCGTGATCCAAGTGCTCTTGGTGTTTATTGGAGTATGCGACGCGAACAAACCTTATATTATAAGAGTATCCACAATTGCAATGCAATACCGAAAGAGACAAGGGACAGTGACAGAGTCAAGAACAGAATTGCAATGTGAACGTGCACTGCTCGTAATTGCCGTAATAGTACCAGAAATGGTCATAAAATGTTTAATTTTCCACAATCTCCTTCCCGAAGAAAAAAGTGGATAGATAATGTTGGCTGTCCTCAACAAAAATATCCTGCATTATGCGATGTAAGTTTTAAGTATTATAATTTTAAAGCTATTTTTTATTTGTCCTTGTGAACCCTAATTGATTATTTATTTATTTTAATATGTATTATACTAATGTTTTTTTTTTCCAAGGAACATTTTAATGATAACATGTGGGAAGATAAAAAAATATTTGGAAAGAAACAAAAATTAAGACCAAATGCTGTACCAATAAGGGAATCGCATATGGAAATGTTACAAGATAGTGAGTTGTTAATGTTACATTATTTGTTAAACAATTATAGTAGATTATATCTTGACGTCTGCTTTGCTAATTGTAAAGATAGGATCTCTAGTAGTACACAATTTATTGGTAGCATGTTGGCTGAATATTAATTGGTTATATTGGAAATGCTTGGCCAATATTTCCCAATGTTAGCTCAAAAGGAGAGAAAGTCTACTTTACAAATAGGGTGCAATGCAACTATGCGTTAACTTATGTCAGGAGTAAGTTGTGTATGCTTTTTATTCTTTTGTAGGTACTATACAAATGCCAAAAATGCACTTTGTCAGCATTTTAAAAAGAAATCAAAACATTGTTAATTCAGAAAAGCCACCGGAAGACGATGTAGAAATTACAGATATAATACCTCCTAAAAGGATGAAAAAAAATAACGATTTGCTACCTGATTCACCTGATTGTGACAATCTCTCTCTCAATCCAGATATAACAATAATAGATGAATTGAAAAAAAGTTTAGAAAAAAATCAACAATTGGAGAGACAATTGAGGAAGAAAAATCGAATCATAAAAAAATAAAGACAACAAACAATACATATAAAAAAGAATTACAGTTAAAACTACGGCGCCTTGAAAAAGAAGTACGTAAAACGAATTCCCTTGCAGAAGTTACGTCTAAATTTTTTGATGATGACCAAGTAAAGTTTTTAACAAATAAAAATAAGAAAGTAGCCAAATAGTGTAACGCTACTTTATTAAAATCGTATAAATTGAAATTTGCATGTGGTACTTCGGGTTATTTAGAACTGTTAAAGCAGGGATATCCATTACCTTCTCTTCGAACGTTAACCAACAGATTGGAAAATTTAAAATTTAGAAGCAGTTTAATAGATGAAATTTTTTATTTTTTACGCATTTAAAGTTTCACGATTTGAAGAAATAGACAAAGACTGTATGCTAGTATTAGATGAGATGAGTATCACGCCTGGAAATATATGTGATAACTCTACAAAGGAAATGCTAGGTCAAGTAAGTTTACCTGATCATAGTGGCGAAGCTGATCAAGCATTAGTTTTTTTAATAGCAGGTTTAGCAAGCCGATGGAAGCAGATAGTCGCATACTATTTTACAAATAAGAAAACATGCGGAAGAACATATAAACCAATTATCATAGAAATTATTAAAAAGTGCGAAGAGATAGGTTTACGAGTCCATTCTATAACATCAGATATGGGCGCGTCGAATCAAAGTATGTGAAATTCATTTAATATTTCAGTGAATAGATACTCCACTGTGAGTAATTCATGTATACATCCTTGCGATAAAAATAGAAAATTATGGTTTTTTGGCGATACTCCACATGCCTTTAAAAATATTAAAAGTGGTCTTTTTACAAATGAAGTTTTGGAAATTCCTGATATTTTTGTTGAAAAGTACAATTTGCCAAGTTATACTGTTAAAGCCTCACATTTCAAAGAATTACTTTCTGCCCAAGAAAATTTAGAGTTTCAACTCGCTCCAAAACTTACACCAGAACATTTAGATACAAAAAAACATTTCTTAAAAATGCGAGTCAGTAGTGCTACTAGTGTTTTAAATGATGAAACAAGCTCTGGTTTAAAATTGTTGGCCGAAATGCATTCTAAAGAGGAATATTACACTACTGCATGGTTTGTAGACTTTATTGTTCGTTGGTTCAGAATAATGACTGCACGTCATCCAGTGTTTGGATTAGGAAAAAAGAATATGGAATGTTATGAAAATGCAATAATACATTTGAAAGATATCATACAGTTTTTTCCTCAGTAAACGTCGGTACAAAGAATCAATGGAAACCGTTTCAAACATCCGTTGTGATATCTACTACATCATTTCTTGAAGTGTCGGAATACTTATTAAATGAAAGGAATTTTCAATTTGTTCTTGGGTCCAGATTTACTCAAGATTGCTTAGAAAATCTATTTAGTGTAATTAGAACTAAAAACAAATGTCCAAATTGTTTACAATTTACAAATAATATAAAACTTATTTGTGTTTCCCAATATATGACAAATGTTTCTTCTGGAAATTATGACGAAGATAATAGAACATTTTTATCAGAATTTTTAGACATTTTACAAAATATAAAAAATAATAGAGACGAACAAAGAAACAGTACAATTCAAGATCAAACATTAAATATAAATATACCGCACAAAAACATTAAGCTAAACAATATTGAATTAAATGGATTATATTACATAGCTGGATATATAGTAGGTAACATTAGTAAAAACCAAAAAACGTGTTATGATTGTCTAAAATATACAGGTTCTAAAACGCCAAAAATATTTCATTATTCAAAGCTAATTCGTATAAAAAAGAAAAGTAAAAAAGATACTTTATTTTTTGTTGATAATACAACATTTAATTATTTCCTGTCTATGGAAAAAATATTTCGGGCTTACTATAAGACAATCTGTTCTTCACATGCAAAATTAAATGTGAAACAATTCTTTGTTTCAAAATTTGAAGAGATTCCTTATTCTGTTCCGGATTGTCATAATTTAAAAAAGAAAATTATTAATAGATAGGGGAGAGTGGGGCTGGTTGGCCGCTTTTTCATTCTGGGATTTTTTATATTTTCCAGGTGCTTTGAAAAAAAAAATCGAATTGACCATTTCGAAGGTACAACTCTTGACTATATATAAGGAAAGTTTAGAATTTTTAAAATTATATTGTAAAAAGTTGTAAATGATCAAACACTGCGGAAAAATGCGGCCAACCTGCCCCGACAACAGGGCAGGTTGGCCGATTTCGTGAAATTAAAGAAGGGCAGTAATTATATTATTTTAATTAGGCAGTAATTATATTTTACTATTTTCACACACTTTCCATGTACTTGTAACATAAAATAGGGTGTGTAACACGTGCGTGAAGTTGAAAATTCCCGGGTGCGGTGATCGCACTTCGGCTCGCCTTCGGCTCGTGCGTCTACTCCGCACCCGTGAATTTCCATCTTCCCGCACTTGTTACACAAATAACTATTCCCGTATTATATTTGCTCGTGGCGTTTGGGGCCCCGCAGATTGGCCCCGTACCCAACTCGGCCAAGCTGCCCCAAACGCCACGAGCAAACATTTTGACATTTTACGAATACCAAAAGTGAGGTTAGTTTTAAAAACGATGATGATTTAGAAAACCTATGGAATGCTCTTGGAAATATGTATACTCTCCATTAATTGTAACAACAAGTACATTCAATAACCATACAAGTTTTTTACTGTATTTATTTACTCACCACTCTCGAAAAGAAACAAATTGCGATTTTGCCAAAATGACGGCATAAATTGCCAGCATAAATAAACGAAAATACAGTCACGTATTTATCTCTCACTAATACACTTAATTTCGTAGAAAGAGCGCTACTTGTCACTTCTATCATTTTCAAACAGCCAGTCGGCCAACCTACCCGACGGCCAACCAGCCCCACTCTCCCCTATACTACGTTTAGATTAGGAATTGCATCCCAGAATAAGAGTTCAAAGAAGAAGAATATTAGAAGTAGTAAAACAATGGCTATGCATTCGAACGTGCAATAATATATATTAATTTATATATTAATTGTTTTATTTCAAACAGTTTATTTTGCTTCGTTTTTATTAATGTAAAATATATTATATTAATGTATTGTATTGTGTCTGTTTAAAACAAATATATGTTTTGTTCTTTATTCCTTTATTCTTTATTTGTAGTTATTGTTTTTAAAGACCTTATTGCTGCGAACACAGTTTGAAACATCGCGCGGCGATTGCTTCTGACCCTTGAATGGCGGCGTATCCGGCGTGTTTGCTCATCCCTTACTAGAGGGTCCCTAGTCGCCACTCTCAAAGAGCCCCCGCTTCCTTCCTCACTCGTTAGGTGTCATGGCCGCACTTGCTTGCGTTTCTTCGAACGTGTCATGTCCGTTACCTTTTTCTTGACGGATTGATCGTTGTGGCGTGTGTTCTGGAGACCAACCGAGCGAGAGTCGAATCACCAGGGAGAGGGAGGATCACCGCCAGGAAAGGGAGAACTGCGGCAGCTAGCGTCCGAGAGGGAGGATCGAGGCAAGGAGTCCGGTTCAACGAGCGGAGTCCTTAAGAGATTCTCATTGGGACGCCATATTTGTTACTTTTATTTCAGGGTTCATATTTTTAGGGTTTATACTGTCATTGTTAAGGATTAACCATTAATTGAAGGTTAACTATCACTTGAAAATTAACTATCATCCAAAGAAAAACCCTTAAAGTTGAGTGTGATTTTGGACCGCCAATTGAAGATTAACCTTCAAATGATGGTTAACCTTCAATTGGCGGTCCGAAATCACACCCAACTTTAAGGGTTTTTCTATGGTGTTTTTTTAACGGTCAACGCCAAAAGTTGAGTGTATTTTTCCATAAGGGCCGGTAGTATAAAAACAGACTTTTTCTCATTCAAAAACTGTTCAGGGTAAGGTCGCATCCCGACTAGAAATTTAACCCATGGTCCTGATCAGGTTAACCTCATTTGCTGATCAGGTCCCGATGAGGTAATACTATCGGGTCCTAATAAGTCATGTAACGCAGTACATGTATCAGGACCTTATCAGGATTCCTAGCAAGGTCCTGATAAGGTACCTTATCAGGACCTTATCAGGACCTTCCCTTATAAAAATTTTTAAAAAATTATTTATTTTGAAATTTTATTACTATTTTTTAACTAAATTTGTTTCTTAAGATGCAGTCTATAATTAATTATAAATATTTTCTCGTATTTAAAAACACATAAAAACGAACTTACCTTGGTGGGATTCGAACTCGGGACCTCTGGATCGTGAGCCAACTGCCTTACGTGGTAGACCACTTCTTAATTTGATATAAGTGTTATATATAATCTACATATGTCATAACCAGCGCAAATATATAATTTTTCAAAAATTATCTTAAGAAACAAATTCAGTTTAAAAAGAGTAACAAATTTCTACACGGAAATTGAAATATAAAAATATAATTTAAAAATAACAATTTTTATATATTCTTTTTACACACACGCGTGTGCACACACGTACACACATCAATTTGTGTATGTGTGTGTGTAAAAAGGATATATAAAAATTCTTTTTATCTCTTTATATTTTAATGTCTTTTATAACTTTTACTATACATTATTTATATTTATTTGTGCATATTATTTTTATAAGTTTTATATTATTATTTTTATAGTTGACACACACACACACACACACACACACAAAATTTTTGATGTGTGTACGCGTGCGTGCCAGCGTAAGTACGTTCTTGAGTGTGTGCATGCGTGCTGTGAATGTAAGGTTAACTAAATGATCCTCGTTAAAACCTAAGGTAAACCACAATAGGTAAAGTAAGTAAGAATCCCGACAGGGACCTGATCAACATAACCTTATTAGGAAAAGTAAGTAAGAATCCCGACAAGGACCCGATCAACATAACCTTATTAAATAATACACTAGGTTGGTACATAAAAGTCCTAATGTGGATTTAATCAGTACAACCTTACAAAGGTCTTCCTTATTTAGTTCTTGTCAGGACATTGTAAGGTGTAACCTGATGAGGATTACCCGTCACTCACCTTATTAGGTCCTTATACAAATCAGGTATACCTTATCAAAATTTCTAGTCGGGATTATTCGTTTTGATAAAGGAAATGCCTCATCAGCAACAAAATAATAAGGCATTTTTATATCTGATAGAGGTAATTTACAATTTGCTACAGGTATATTAAGATCGTTATACCCTTATGGAAACATACACTCAACTTTTGGTGTTGACCGTTAAAAAAACACCATAGAAAAACCCTTAAAGTTGGGTGTGATTTCGGACCGCCAATTGAAAGTTAACCATCATTTGAAGGTTAATCTTCAATTGGCGGTCCAAAATCACACTCAACTTTAAGGATTTTTCTTTGGGTAATGGTTAACCTTCAAGTGATAGTTAACCTTCAATTAATGGTTAATCCTTAACAATGACGGTATAAACCCTAAAAATATGAACCCTGAAATGAAAGTAACAAATATGGCGTCCCAATGAGAATCTCTTAAGGGCTCCGCTCGCTGAACCGGACTCCTTGCCTCGATCCTCCCTCTCGGACGCTAGCTGCCGCAGTTCTCCCTTTCCTGGCGGTGAGCTCTCCCTGGTGATCCGACTCTCGCTCGGTTGGTCTCCAGAACACACGCCACAACGATCAATCCGTCAAGAAAGAGGTAACGGACATGACACGTTCGAAGAAACGCAAAAACGCAAGCAAGTGCGGCCATGACACCTAACGAGTGAGGAAAGAAGCGGGGGCTCTTTGAGAGTGGCGACTCGCGCGTCGCGCCATCTAATGTGATCGGGCGTTGTAAAACGCGAAAAGAATTTGAGCGCAATATCTGAACAAATTATTTAATTTTTAATAAGTCCAATTATTAATATTTATTTTTATAATTGAACTTATTTTTTATTTTGATAAATGTAAATACAAATATCTTGTTATAATTATATTTAATATTAATAATTTAATTAGTTGCTTAATTTAACTTTTTGTTTAATAAATGAGCGGATGTAGTACTGAAAATGTACCTATTATATAATATTTTAATTTTCAAAATTGTCAAATTACAAACAGGATGTTGTGACTTTTACAGTTATAAAGTAACTAATAGAAATGGAAGCCTAAAAAAATTAATATTGTAACGCAATTATTATAATGCTCAAATCATAAAATATTTACATTATCCATGTCTGCCAATACAATATAATTTTTTATTCATATTGTATTCTATGTAATGGCAATGTTATTATATATTTGACAGGAAAATCAAAATAGCTTCAAATCGATATCAAAATGATGAAATATCGATGTCTTAACAGAAAATACATAATTTGTCTATTTACAGTCTGGTGCGATGAATATATGTCACAAATAATCTTTTCTTTTAAAAAATGTCATATAGCACAAACATCGAAATAAGCTTCAGCATTATTTCGATATGATGTAATATCGATGATTTCGACGTCAATTAGACGTCGATTCGATGGGTCATTTCTCGCTGGGATAGAACCTAAATCAAATTTTTTAAATAAAAACCCCTATTTTTTATTGTACCATCTTTCTCTATTAATTAATTTGCACAACTTTTGTTTGAAAAATTCTTTTATTTGCCTAATACTTTTTGAGATATTTAAGGAAAACTTGGTAACTTTTTCAATATTTAGCTTATGATATCTTGATAATTGTTTGCCAGAGGAAAAAGTGGTATAGAGGACTTTTTGACTTGCAACAGCACATTTTTGAAATAAAATTAAGTTAAAAAGTTCTAGGAAGAAATCTCCCCGGTAAAATCCTCCCCGGAAATAAGTTCCCGGGAAAATCTGCCCGGAAAAAATCTCCCCCGGAAGAAATCTCCCCCGGAAAAAATCTCCCCCGGAAGAAATCTCCCCCGGAAGAAATCTCCCGCGGAAAAAATCTCCCCATCCAAAATTCTAGTACTGCTGTATTTCTAATTGAAATGGCATTTTTAAAAGCCGTTACACTCGACTGTGCGACTTTGGTGCTTGTATATGTTATTATTCGGAACCGTCAACTGATTGTGCTGTGTTTACTCTTCGTCAGCAATATCACCGCGAATAACAGTAATCAGTCTGTTGTAAGTACTGGTAGCGATATTATCGTGCGCCATGCCGCTCAAATTTGTAAAGAGCAACAAGGGAAAGAATCAGCTGATTGCTGACTGGTGAATTGTATTACAAGCATGGGGAGGGGTCTAATGGAAAAGTTATTTGGCGGTGTGTGCAGTATAAATCCGGGTGTCGGGGGATTTGTCACACGTCGTCGGAGTTACGCGATGGTACGTAAATTAATGTACTTAATAGCTGTATCGGAAAATTGTCATTACTCTTTTATTTTTTGCTTATTATAGGCATCATTTTGCATCAAACTGAGCACACAACTCACACTCCTAACGCTGCATTTGTTGAGACAAAACGTGTTGTTGCAAAATTACGGAAGAAAGCGGTTACAAGCAAGGAAGCATCATCGTCGTTAGTGGCGTCCGTGCTGGGTACGGTGTCGTCTCCTGTTGCTGCACAATTACCGAGTGTTGAGTCGTTGAGTCGGACTGTCCGAGGAATCCGTCAAAGGAACAATCCTTTACCGCCTAATCCCAGGAAGAACACATTGTATGAAATACCAGAACACTTTCAAAAGACATTAAAGAGCGTGAAATTCTTGTTGTTCGACTCTGGATATTAACAACAGACTGCTTATATTTGCTACGGAGGATAATCTGCAGGTGTTGCGAGGATGTGACATATGGTATTGTGATGGTACTTTTAAAGTAGTGCCTGAAATATTCGACCAACTGTACACCGTACATGGGGAGGTGAATGGCAAAGTTATGCCTCTCGTATATGCGTTATGCCCTAATCGACGCAAGAGAACATATCAAACTCTCCCAATCAGCAGACAATGTTTTTAAATGTGTTTTTAATATTTATTTTTTATTAATTATACATTTATACAATCCATTGTAAAAATAATATTTATTTAATGTTTATTAAATATTTATTTCACATTGATTATTTATTTGAAGTAATGATTTAGAAAAAATATTTATTAAACGTTTATTTAACGCTTATTTAATATTTCTTTTACATTACTCATTTATTTGCAATAATAATTTGAAAAAATATTTACTTAATATTTATTCGACATTAATTTAATAATTATTTTACATTACTTATTCATTTGCAATAATAATTTTAAAAAACATTTATTTAATATTTATTTGACATTAATTTAATAATTATTTTACATTACTTATTTATTTGCAATAATGATTTGAAAAAACATTTATTTACTATTTATTCGACATTAATTTAATATTTATTCAACATTAATTTAATATTTATTTTACATTTAAATAATAAATAATGGCCAACGTTCGAGCAATAATAGGTGTTAACATTTATATATTCAAATTTACAGTAGTGTAATACGAAGTTACGTTTACGTTTCGACCATACTTGGTCTTCTTCAGAACCGCATAAACATAATTAGAGTCGAATTTACAAATAAAGGAATCGGTTACGATCCATCGCTACGATTTATACATAATTAGAGTCGAATTTACAAGTAAGGAATCGGTATCAATCCAACGCTACGGTTTACAATTAATTCTACCCATGCCAGTAGATAAAAAGGTCATAGTATTATCGAAGTCAATTTTAATGCTGAGTCGATCGCTTGTTACGTTACTTATGTGCATATAACCTGGCATCGTATCTACAGAAAATTATAGCCGATAGTATACCGAAACCTAAGAGCCATGTAAACAATAGTTTTGATTTGTGCACTGACCTATCGAGCATAAGATTGCGAAGTTCTGAGATTCTCGTTTCATTGGACGTCGTGTCATTGTTCACTAACGTTCCTTCTGAGTTGGTCGTGGAGGGTATAAAAGGGAGGTGGAAATATATTAAAACTAAAACGAGCTTAACTCGTGCGGAGTTTATCACTGCTGTAAAATTTGTTTTGTCTTCTACCTTCTTCACATTTAACAATGTTATCTACAAGCAGACGTTTGGTTCTCCAATGGGCTCCCCTTTGTCTCCGACAGTGGCCGACATTGTCATGGAGGATCTGGAGGAAAGGGTTCTGGGCGCATTGAATATCCAACCGTCGTTTTATAGACGCTATGTGGATGACATTGTTATGTTGATTCCCCGGAATAGCGTCCAGGAGGTGTTAGATCACTTTAATAATTATCACGACAGACTAAAATTTACAATTGAGTATGAAGTCAACGGCCGGCTTAGCTTTTTGGACTTGATGTTAATTGTTAAAAATGACACAATCATAACAGATTGGTTTCATAAAGAAACCTTTTCTGGGAGGCTATTGTCCTTCTATTCGAATCATCCTATGCAACACAAAATAGGAACCATTTACAGTTTGGTCGACAGAGCAATGATATTGTCTCATCCTAGTTTTTACAACAAGAATTTAATATTTGTTATCAATGTATTGCTTGAAAATGGGTATCCCATCGAATTATTATTTTCGCACATCAATAGGAGACTGAGGAAACTTCAGTCGATAAAGACCAATGATTTTGAACGATCACAACAAGCGAAAAGTTTTATAGTTATGCCCTACTTGAAATCTACTTCTGAAATTGTCACCTCAACTGTCGTTAAATCGGAAAATTCGGTGGGATACCGCATTCTTAACAAACTTAATAGCATTATAAAGGTCCAGAAAGATAGGAACGCTCAATTTAATAAGAACAATGTAATTTATAAAATTTGTTGCAAGGACTGTGATGCCTCTTACGTCGGTCAGACTAAGAGGCAGCTACGCACTAGAATTAAAGAACACAAAGCTAACATCAGGTTAGACGCGTCTAAGCATTCGGTAGTTTCAGAGCATATCACCACATTTAATCATTCTTTCGATTGGGATAATGCGCGTGTCTTAGAAGTGGAGCACAACTACAAAAAGAGATTGACTGCAGAAATGATTCACATCAAAGAGCAGCCTAACAGCATAAATTCAAACAAGGACACGGAATTGTTAAACGAGGCTTATTTTGATGTGTTGAGGCTGTTGTCATAAACATTTTAATAACAATGATTTGGTTGCTTTGCCCTTGCGATACGGGTATCTCTCAGTCGTTCGCAGTCTTTAGTTACGAACACACGCTCCTCCTTGACGATGGAAAGATCTCGCGTCACCGTTGCACAGACCGCTTATGTGAGTCCATTTTACAAGTCAAACTTAACTATCAAATTCACGTGCTTCTACGGAATTCTATATGATGCAGTTGCCACTAAGAGGGTTTGGAGACAATGGCCTTGTTTGCACCAACAACTTGGATGCACATAAGTAACGTAACAAGCGATCGACTCAGCATTAAAATTGACTTCGATAATACTATGACCTTTTTATCTACTGGCATGGGTAGAATTAATTGTAAACCGTAGCGTTGGATTGATACCGATTCCTTACTTGTAAATTCGACTCTAATTATGTATAAATCGTAGCGATGGATCGTAACCGATTCCTTTATTTGTAAATTCGACTCTAATTATGTTTATGCGGTTCTGAAGAAGACCAAGTATGGTCGAAACGTAAACGTAACTTCGTATTACACTACTGTAAATTTGAATATATAAATGTTAACACCTATTATTGCTCGAACGTTGGCCATTATTTATTATTCAGCTGTTTGCTTTATCGAGCGTTACTCTTTCGTTATTTATTTTACATTACTTATTCACTTGCAATAATAATTTTAAAAAACATTTATTTAACATTTATTCAATATTAATTTAATATTTATTTTACATTACTTATTTATTTGCAATAATAATTTTAAAAAACATTTATTTAATATTTATTTGACATTAATTTAATAATTATTTTACATTACTCATTTATTTGCAATAATGATTTTAAAAAACATTTATTTAATATTTATTCAACATTAATTTAATATTTATTTTACATTACTTATTCATTTGCAATAATAATTTAAAAAAACATTTATTTAATATTTACTCGACATTAATTTAATAATTATTTTACATTACTTATTTATTTGCAATAATGATTTGAAAAAACATTTATTTAATATTTATTCGACATTAATTTAATAATTATTTTACATTACTCATTTAATCAAGTAAATTATTGAATCCGCCAGTGTGTAAATGATAATAAAATTCAAAGTTGAGCGACCCAACTGGCCAATGTTCATTTATTAAATTCACAACGTTTCGACCGTCATCAGGTCCTTTTCAAGTGAGAACATTATACATAGTTACGCAACAATAAGTCGTGCATCGTCAGATATTGCATCCAAGCTACATCGTGCGAGCGACAAGCTGCCCAGTAAGCAAGGAACCTTAAATTAACGTTTAGAAATATTTACTTTATGTGTATTTTTTAAACGTTTTTTAATAATATTATACATATATTTGAAAAATATTATTTCGTAATATGATTTTTCTGAATGTTGTTAAAATATTTTAAAAACGTTACAGAAAATATTTTTCAAATGTTACTCTGACATTTATTTGAGATCAATGCAACAGTTCAAAATTCCTTGTAATTTGAACTTGGAAATAACGTTGGTAGTATATTAATTTTCTGTTGTTAGAATGTTATTGTTTTATATTGTGCGCAACGCTTATCGCGACAGCCATCATGCGTACATTATCCTACAATGCGTGAGTGCGTATCGTGCGTATACACGCGTGTGGATCGAGCAGTGCGGAGTGCTCTTTATTTACAGTATATTTATATATAAGTAAGTATAAACTATTATATTCTAAAAGTTGTATATTAATAATAAGAACTCAATTAACCATACGTGCTATGAACAGTTGATATGATGATCTATAACCTATAATTTAGGTTAACTATAAATAACGTTCTTTTAATGGAATTATTTGCTACTTTCTTGCAATTTACTGCCGATTATTTTCAGCTGTTTGAGCGCGTCAAGATCATGAGCAGAAACGCACGCTTGTCGCGACAGCCAATCGGAAGCAGTAATAGTTCTGGAGATTGTAGTGGCATTATCTTACATACGTATGATGCGTGAGTGTGTCATATATACGTACGTTTGTGCTTGTGCTGTCGAGCGCTTATTTTAATTGTATACAACATTTTTATATGGGTAAGTAATTAATATATTCTAAAACTTGCATATTAATATGAGAAGAACTTAATCTATATGTGCCCTGTAAATAGGTAGCTGGTGATTCAAGATGTATTTTTCGACCTATATATGAGAGAGATTTGCAGAAGAAAAGAAATATACCAAAGTAATAAAGATTGAACACATTCTTGATGTAATCGGGCCACGAGGCTGACGTGTCTGCTGTCAGTCTCGTGGCACGGATTCGATCCGCACGGGGTTGTCGATCACGCCGTCCCGCGTTATATTATTTTCCTTGCAATTTATAATAATAAACTGCATTATATAAAATTACAAGTATAAATTTTTCAGGTGAACAAGGTTATGTTAATTGGAGGGAAACATGAAAAGGATTTTATTAGAAGAAGTTTGAGTGTTACATTTTCTGATGACCTCCATGTGTTCACAGATTGGCCAAAAAAATAATTATAAAATTGGAGATACGCACACAATTCTGAGCATTAAAAGTAAGTATTAAAAATAATTTTTTAAGAGAGATATATATATAATTACTTGCAGTATTAAATGTTATGTTTTACGTCTCAGAATTTATTAAAATTGTCTCCTATTTTTTTGTGGCAATCATCGTTAAAAAGCAGGACACACACACGTTAAAAATCCTTACGAAATAAAAGAAAAATATATATCCATAAACTAATACTTTTGATCGTTTTAGTATATATGTAAACTATTCCGAAAACTTTTGTGTTATTTCAATAATTATCATAAGTTTTAATTGTCGTTAAATTAGCATTATTTATTTCTTTTATCTAACAATAAACTGTATTGAATTTTTCTTATTCCAGAAGCTTTTAGAGCAATATTCCCTCGGAGTACAGAAAAAGATTTTGAACACTTTGTAATGGAGTGGTTCAGATTCGCAAACGTCCGTAAGGAAAGAAAAAAACATTAAAAAGGTAATGTAATGTATTTCGGTATATACTCTCCATAAAATAAAATCATTATAGTTTGACGCGTTATAATTTATAAGTAACTTTTTCACTAATTTAATTCTACTTTTATTTTTCAGGAAGTGAATTATCTTACTTGCGTAGCTCCGCGCGAGTGATACATTATTATAGTAACAAAATAAAGGTCTTAGGTTTGATCTCGACTCAGTCTGCATCCCGCATATACAGTCCTCATTTAACTTGTTTCACTGTAAGGGATTGATTAAGAGGAAGTAAATGGTTTAAGGATTCGTGGTTTAAGAATCCAAAAGTTTAAAGAT
>JASTWK010000570.1:0-114897 GCA_030770225.1 Temnothorax unifasciatus
GATTTCATCTGTCGTACCTCGTTACCTGCAGACTTCGGCCATCATATTGGGGTCCGCCATGTTGATTTTTCAAAAGGCCACAGCTCAAATGAAACTACATATGTGTAGCTATAAAATGAGCCCCGAATGAATTTTTTAGGTGACCCCAATTTTTGGACAGGGGGGATGTCTGATTTCACGGAGAATGCCCCATATATATATATATATATATATATATATATATATATATATATATATATATATATATATAATATGTTTTTGTTATAATATGTACGATAATATATATAATTCGTATGTATATTTTGAATAGATTTATCAACTTTTTTGCATAATCTACAGTGCGATTAATACTTTTCTAATGTAAATTGAATGTGTAATATAATTTTCCGTTGAATATCATTGGGCATTAAGTGTAATACAAGTCGCGCACTAATTGGAAAAATTGGAACGGAGCGGCTTGTCCCCAAGTCACTGAAGAAAATATAAATTTGTTAGTCTGGAGAGATGGACTTATATAATCGAAATTACAATTAAAGAATAAATATTGTATATATATCGTGGGGCTCATTTTAATACAGAGGTAGAACGAGGACAAGTTCACATTTAATACAAGGGACATTGATTATGAAATAATGTAATTTTTGATTATGAAAAAAAGAATGTTGTATATTAATTACTGATGCTTCTTTCTATCGAGGGACAGCGATATCGTTATGTCATATGAGTTTACATTTTATACTTGATGTTTCTCTGCAACAAATGCCTAAACCGTCAATGATAAAAGACGTTTATTCGTTATATAATAATGTTATCTGCGTCCCGCAGGTAATTGTGACAGCAAATAAAAAGACAATGACGTTGCAAATACAAGAAGCAACATATTTCATAAATATGAAGTAGTATATAATTAGTCACGTTATATTATATACACAAAGACTAATTCTTATTAAATATTACATAAACGGAACAGCTTATTGTGCATAGTTGATAGATTAATTTTCTCTTATGGGCGTACTGATACACAAAGGCACGATACTACAAATCAAGGATACTTAATCAACAATAAGGATTTTATACAAATTTTATAAATAGATATAAAAGACATGCAATAGTAACTATTCCAAATTTTATAACAGCAATTTCATTATTTATTTATTATTATTTTTGAATGAATAATTTTACAAATAAAATAAATTTTATTTTTCAATAAATAAGTAATACTAAGTAATACAAAATTAATAATAAGTAGACGGTGAGATACGACTAATCTTTTCTAACCTACTAAAGCATTATATGTTAATCATCCTGACTACACGATATTTGTGATTAAAAGAATATATATAAGATTTATGATAATATCCGAAGAGAATGTACAAGTGCATTGCGCAATGTGCAATAATTTGTGATATTCTGTTTGGAGATAATTTCATATACTACTTCATATTTTCTGTAGTAAATGTAAGATAACGTGCATTAAATGTAAGATAACGTAGTTTGTGAGAAACAGGGCACTTTTTAATTGTGACGTTAACAACAAAGAGCCGATTTCACAGTCTCCGATTAATCGGAGGATCAAGTTAATCAGAGACTGTGAAATCGGCCCAAAGAATTCGTGTACGAAGAAATGATACGACGCGCGAATCAGATCTATTGTCATATCTATTGTCTGTTAAGAAAACAAAGCAGTATTACAAAAATCAGCGTATTGCGCTCAAGAATTAAGAATAGTAATGGTTAACATTACTGCTAAAAAAAGAAGTATATATTAGCAAAAAAAAGCAAAGAAAGCACAAATGACAATATATGCAGCTCCGTAAAAAAAATATCACACGATCATAAAGAGAGGAGGAGGAATTTAACATCGGGCTTTATACAAGTATACGTGCAAAATGGTGATTTACACAATAATTCCTATAGTTATCTGATTAACGATTGTCAGTAACATTATCATCACCGCTATAGTTGCTATATATATATATATATATATATATATATATATATACATATATATATATATATATATATATATATATATATATATATATATATATATATATATATACTGACTTCTACAACTATTACTATATGCAACTATTATCGCTAGAACTACCGTTATCTTATTATTACTATATACATAACAGACTACCATTATTACCATTATCATTGTGTCCTTGTAATTTTTATATGCCAAGTATATACTTTAAATAATGTAATGAAGGGAAGACGACGAGAGCCACAGTAAATGTAATATAACGCTCGTTCAAGCGGGAGGGGACAAGAATTATGTTAATTGAGCTATGAAGTATAAATATTGTATAAGAAAATTAATAATAATAATTATTATCATCATTATTATTATTATTATTTAGTTTTCAGTGAATTGTATTCTGTTAATCAATCACCAGTGAGTTAATTTTTAGTGAGTTACAAGTTAATGGCGCCTAACAAGAATTGATATATTTTTTCTCATAATACCTTTTCTATATTTTTCTATTTTTTTATAACATTACCTTCCAACTAATTTTCCCAGGCAACCACCATTAATCGATTTGAGGTGCTATAAGTGGAATTTATTTGGCTTCGCAAAATTAATGGGAATAAAAAGTTATTAACAATATTATTAACAAAAACGCGATTTTTTTTAAATATCTCGAAAACTAAGCAAGATAGGGTAACTAACTATACATGCTTTTTTTAGAGCGTAAAATTATCTACAATAATGATCTGAACAACATTTATCGTCAAGTCAGTCGTTTAGCTTACACGCGTCGTCAAACTCCGAGACTCGGATTCCGAAAACCTTCGATTTCATCGTTTTATAGATAGAGTATCATTATACTCATTAGACTACCTACCATAGATATTTCGTCTATAATTAATAATTTTAATTCTATTAAATTCTCTCGAATAGTATTTGCCACATCTGCTGACAATTCTGGCATTTGCCCTCCGTACTGTGTTATCGGTAAAGCAAAAGCAGTGTGTAACGTTAGACCACCTATTAGAAATGCTGCTTTTCCCGAAGGAGCACATAATAATATTTTGACCGAATTGTTTTTTTCTCCAGGTGTCTCGTTGAAATAATCCAATAATAACTGATAAATCGCGTTAATGACTGTGCTTTTTCCAACCCCTGCTGATCCGCTGATGAACAGTTTAATTGGTAAATTACCAGTTTTGAAACAATGTAGAACGTGTATTGTGATTTCCTTCTGTTTGTCATTTAATTTTTGAAGAATACTCATCATTTTTTCTTCGGTTGATTTAGGTGGACTACTTATTTTTCGTTTAGTGTTCTTCGAATAATCTGCTACACCTGTTTCTCCGAATATTTAATGTTGCGCCAGTGATTTTTTCCGTCATTTAAAGTGGAATTAAAAATCCCCCAAAAATTACACATTATTTGAGAACTACAAAGAATACTTTCCATGGCGCAATTGATTTTTTAGACCCTGTTTCTTTTGTAGCTATGTTATGTGAGCAAAAAATTTTGACTTTTTGGAATAGTCTCAGTTTTTTGTTGTTTTCAGGCCTTAAAATTTATTTGAGACGAATTTTATCATATGCATCTTGTTGTGGACAAAATTTGCAACAAAAAAAGACCCTTGTATTTTTTTCATACGATGAACGCTGATTTTTTTTATTGACGCGCAAAGTTATCCAATATTGTGCACAGGTCGGATAAGGCTTAACTTTGTGCGTCAATAAAAAAATCAGCGTTACATCCGACCTGTGCACAATATTGGTATGTACTGCAATTCTGGAGAAGGATTTTTAATTCTGTTAAATTAATACGATGCTACGTGCCGACAAAAAATGCCGGTAAAACAGACGGCTCCAGCATCACCTTAAACAAGACAAGTTAGTCGATCATCTATGTGAAAACAATTGGAGGAGACCCATTTTATGTATTACTAGATAACATAAAATATGTGTATTCAGGAAATTATTAGAGAATATATAATGTTTTATTATGTATATATATATAAACGAGCTTGTGTAAAGCACGCCACGAACCCATGTGGCACCTCGTATCGCGTGGAAAGTGTATGCGTGAACTATTTCGACATATATATTAGTCATTTATGCCTTCCAATACTCAAAATAGCTACTATATTTTCCAAACTTTTTTTGTTAATAACTTTTTAACGAATAACGACCGCCGGCTAAAACCTACTAAAAGTAACTTAGGAGAATGACCTTGACAACATATGTCAAGGTCAAGGTCATTGGCGAGTGCGGTATTAATATGCATAATTACCTTAAATTCGTCTCAAATGAATTTTAAGGCCTGAAAACAGTAAGAAACTAACATAAGACTATTCCAAAAAGTCAAAATTTTTTACTTACATAGCTACAAACTAAAAAAAAAAGAGTTTAAAAAATCGATTGCACCATGAAAAGTATTCTTTGTAGTTCTCAGATAATGTATAATTTTGGGGGGATTTTTAATTTCATTTTAAATGACGGGAAAAAATAACTGACGCAACATTTAAAAAACCACAAAATCGAAGGTTTTCGAGATCCGAATCTCGGAGTTTGACGCGTGCAAGCTAAACGACTGACTTGAAGATAAATGTTGTTCAGATCATTATTGTAGATAATTTTACACTCTACAAAAAAGGTATGTATAGTTAGTTACCTTATCTTGCTTAGTTTTCGAGATATTTAAAAAAAAATTTAAAAAAACAATTTTTTGTCGAATATTGTTAATAACTTTTTATTCCCCGTTAATTTTGCGAAGCAAGGTAAATCTCACTTATAGCACCTCAAATCAAAACAATTCATGGTGCACGATTGCAACCTAAGAAGATTAATTGGAAGGTTAACCCCCTAAATTAGTCTAATATGACTGGCCTACAAATCAATATCAATATCAAGATTTCCGGAAAGTATTTTAATTCGGAAATAATCAAGTTTATGATTTTATCATACTTTTCTGTATTTTCGTTCTTTTACTACAAATAATGTCAAAAAAGGACTCAAGATAAAGTAAAATATAGTACTCATCAAATAATATATCAATTTGAATAAAAAAAGTTTAAATGTAGATGAACAAATTAACCTTAAATTATTATATGTCACAGAAATAATTCTTTGACTTTATATCTCTGTAGTGTAGGTATAAGGTAACTCTCCGATATTTACACCGCGCGAGGATTTACGCCGCAGAAGTCAGAAAAAACAGAAAAAATCAATTTGTTTGCTCGCAATCACTCTGTTATGTGCTTTCATGCCAAGTTTTTTTACAATAAAAATTTATTTATTTTATTTTAATTCAATAGTTTTATTTTCTACTGTTAATATTAATTCTTTGTGATTAAAATAATTCTTTATAATATTATAATTTTGTTTTTAAGGAGAATTAAAGCTACTACTTGGGTTGGAATAGGAAGACCCTTAAATGAGAGTACAAAGATATGTACTACTTAGGTTTTATTTTTTTAAAGTAGTTGCACAACAATTATTTTTCAAAGCAATATGTATATATTCTCTTTGTAATTGGCGCAATTGAATTAAAAATTTCATATATTTTTTTAAAATAACATATCACTAAGGTTGAGTTAAGTAACGCGATTTTGTAATATAATTTTGTTAAGAAGAAATAAAGCTACTACCACTTAGGTTGGATTTTTGGATTTACAAAATACATTGCGTGTACTTGGCGCCTTTTTTGAAAAAGGTAATTTTGAACTGATATCACGCATTCTGTAGTGTTAAGCAGGAAAACAAATTTAATTTTTATTAAATTAACAAATTAGTAATTATTCACAAAAAAATACTAATTAGGTACATAAAATATAATATTTTATAGATACAAGTAAATTACGCATTACTTGAAAAATTGGTAATTTGTCAGAGAAACATTTTTAGTTACGCAAAAATTAGTATTTAGGTGAAAATAAATTAACTTCTTTTGTAAGTTGGTAATTAGTAGAAATAAATTCTTTATTATTAAAATAATTAATATTTGTCAAAAATAAATTACTATGGCCGGTATTCATAGTCGATTCTTATATTTAAGACCATCTTAAGTACAATCTTAAAATGTCATTAACCAATCACAGAGCCGTATTAGCATCTTAAGGGGTAATACCTAGCCGGAATTTTTTTTCACCATTTTTTTTTTATTGGCTTAGATGGCGTAGAAACATGTCAAGAATGATGTCTGACATGATTTATTGTTGAAAAAATTTTTCAAGTGCTCGTAAAAGTCGAATTTTTGAAGCAACTCCGAGCGCGTCAAAATGACAAATTGAATGTCGAAGCGAGTTTTGCCCCTTTTACTCATTACCGGCGGTGCGACGGTACACAAAATAGTTTCTATTCACCCAAAATTCGAATGAATCGTTCAATTCTGTTGTTTGGGCGATCGCTCCGAAAACGGTTTCAAGCGGAAAGGGGGTATTGGACATTGCTACAAATATTTCGGTTGTAACTTTCAACGGCGGATTATCTAGTGTCATGAAGATCATGGATGTACTCGGCATTACTGTTGGTCGTCAATGTTTCGATTTTTGCTTGGAAGCTGACTCGCGCCGCATTAAACTCGCCGAGCGCTCAATGTCCGACGCCGTCAAAACCGGACGTCGTGATGCAAAAACAGCCAAAAAAGATTTGAAAAGGATTGAAATCAACTTGGAAGGCCAGTTATATGGTGCTGGGATAGCAGAGTAAAGGTAAAAAAATCAGCAAGTCTATATCTTACAAATTTCATGTAGTAAACACATTGTCAAACTTTAAACGCGTTTTTCTCGAAACTACTTTTTCAGACACGGCTAGCAGTAGAACTCGAGTAATTTTTATCCGATTAACTTGAAATTTTAACTGTAGCTTCTTAGATATATTATCTATAGAAGTACACACGATTTTTAAGATCGATAAACAATTACGATTTTTATAAACAAATAAAGACCGATTTTTTTAGTCGAAAATCGATGTTTTTTCCAAATAGCTGCCAAATTTGCAAAAATCAATATTTCTTAATATCCATGTGTACTTCTATAGCTATACTCATGTAGATTATAAAAAAATTTTTTTCATTGTTCCAGATACGTTCGTTGGACACTTCTACTGCTAGCCGCGGGACGCCTCGAAAAAATCGACCCTCTTTCCGCGCACTGATGCGCCGCCATTTTGTAATAAAAATTAAAATAAAAAATGTTTTTTTGCACCTCAAAACAAGTGTAATAACTTCTCAAAATTTCATATTGATCGATTTATTAGCAAAGTCACAAAAAATTCACAAAAAACCCTTTAATTTTTTGCTTCCGGCTAGGTATTACCCCTTAAGATATTACTTAAGACGGTCTTGAAATAAGATCTGATTATGAATACCGGCCTATCTATTTATTTAATAATTAATAATTCTTTTTTATTTAATGATAATATGATTCCCTTCCCGGGATACATGGTTTTGCTTGTTTAACTTTTCCTTATTTTCATACAGTATTTATATTTACAAAGGATATTTCTGCATTTCTTCGTGTTTTCTTCATTCTTCTTTCTACGTATCTTTCTTTCGTCCTCTCTGTAATTCTCTCTCACTCCTCATTCTGATAATTTTCAACATCCATTCCACTCCTTCTCCTCCTTTTGATATTATTCTTGTTTCCGGTATGCCCATTGCCTTGGTTTCTGTACATTCCGTCAGAATATGGTTCCAGGTTTCCTCTTTCTCTCCACATAATCTACACTCTCTTTTACTGTCCTCCTCCCAGTATTTATTTCCTCTCCATTCGTTGCAACATCTGAATCTAGCTAGAGTCTTCAGTCGTTTTCCTTTTCCTTTTTGTTCCAAGTATTTCGCTCTTCCTACTCCCTTCCACCTTTTGTATTCTTTCGCCAAAACTGACTTTTTTATTTTATTTTTCCTTTCCTCCAGCTGCTTTCTTTATACTTTTTCATCCATTCTTCCACTGTATTTATTCCTTTGTCTTCCTTAGCTTCTCTTTCCCAACGACTCGTTCCTCCTCCTTCATACAGTTTTTTCATTATTTTACCCCAGTTTGTACTTTTGCATTCTATCTTATCTATTTCTCTTCTGCACTCTTTTAGTATCGCGTTTTCTGACTCGTTTTTTATTCTGTCTTGATACCTTATCATTCTCTTTCCTGCTTCTAGGCTTATCTTCTCTATGTCTGACTCCTCTCTAACTATGTATCCTGGAGTACACCATATAGCTTTCCCTTCTTTTTTGCTAACACCTTCTCTGCTGCTGTTTTCAATGCATATATGTTATCTATACAGCTTCTTCCTTTTCTCATTTCTGAATCCTGCTTGTGTTTCCGGTAATATTTTAAGCTGTTTTGCTTTCTCTTTTAACCTTCCTTCCAAAATTATCGCGTATATTTTGTATGCTGTGTCTAGAAGTGAGATTTCTCGATAATTTCCTGTTTCCTTTTTGCCACCCTTTTTATGTATTGGGTATATTCTTCCCTATTTCCATCCACTTGGTATCTCTTTTCCTTGCCATATTTTTTGTAAAAGAGTGATCACAAATGTATATAGGCAAATGGCCCCATTTTTTTCGCATTCGATTTTGGTCATAAAATAGGTACCAAACGAAAGGTCTCGTCGATCTGATTACAGATATATCAGTCTTAAAGTGTATCTATTTACCGTTCTAGAGATATCGGGCTCCAAAAATTCCAAAATCAATAAATGGTGCCCTAGGGCGGAAAGTAAGCCCTGGCTTGAAGTTGACCACTCTCTAGGCATGGAAGTCGAACTTTCCGTAAAGGTATTGTCAAAAATATCGTGTGCACCTCGGGGCGAAATCTTTTTCAGACTCGTGTGATTTGCCGCCCTCGTTTTCGGCTCGGGCGGCAAACTTCACACTCGTCTGAAAAACGCTACTTTCGCCCCTTAGTGCACAATACACTATTGTATTTGTGTTAAACCACTTCTCGCTCGTCAGTTCCATTTGTTCGTTCCTTGGGTTCTTCTGTCATTTTTTTGGTTTATCTTTATTGTACGCTGTCCTGTGCCACTACTTTTTGATGGCACCCACCAAGTGCATAGGCTGCGATACTGTGCGCCGAGGAACGACGCCATTCTACTTTCTCGATTCGATCGAAAATGCGCTTCAGAGCGTCAATAACTTGCGTCAGGGCTCGAACAAGCGCTTAAAACTGTTGCCTCCCATCGATTCGTGCATTTCTGGATCCAAGCTCTGCAAATCCTGTTATGATTACATCCGATATCAGCCAGTGGCTCTTCCGGTGTACGACGAGACTCCAGATTTGACAATATTCAGACAAGCATCACATTCCAATCACCAATGCTCATTCGGCTGCATACGACCAACTAAACTGACTAGGATGTCTTTTAAGCTTCGATACGATCTTCTCATGAACTTCAAGTTTTACACTGCAGACGAGGCAAGAATGTACGCATCTCACATTGGTACCAATAACTGGTGGCCTTTTGTGAAGCAAATCCACTCGTCGGTGGCTTCCAGCGAATTTGAGAAAGTGGCCAATCTGATGTTCAATCTGCACCAGAAACTAGACCACAGCAGCAATCCGACTCTCTTCGAGTATGACCATCCCGACTCTGACTGGATCCAAGATCGAGCTTTTCAGAAATGGATAGGTTTCTCCAAAGACGAGTTCCGTACCATCTGCACATATGCGCCAAACTGTGAAACTGTGCACGTCGCAGTATTCTTGTGCAAACTACGTACATCGCTATCCAATTGCCAAATTGGGTCTCTCTTCGGTATCTCTGCTTCAACCGTTGCCAATTACATCGCTTGTTCCCGTGAAAAACTACTCCATCACCTGGTCCCTGCCTTCATCAACAGTCACAGTCGATCAACTCTTGCCTCTCACAACACTCCCATAGCCCAGCAGCTGTTTGACATTCCAGTTGAGAACGTTGCAATCGTGTGGGATGCCACCTACCGATTTATGCAGAAGAGCGCGAATTACGCTGCCCAAAGACAATACTGGAGCGTGCCCAAGTCAATGCCTCTGAATAAGGTCATGGTTGGTGTCTGTCCAGACGGCTTCATCGCTTACGTCCTGGGACCATACGGCGCTAAGCACAACGATGCCACCATCCTCGATTGCTTTGACCGCTTCATTGTCGAACTAAGCTCGTTGCAGAGAGGCGACATAATGATCACTGATCGCGGCTTCCGCGATGTTGTTTTGAAATTGGAAGAATTAGGATTTAACGTAAAAATTCCGGCGTCCTGCACTGGCCAGCAGCTTGACACACTGGTCGCCAACTTAACTCGATTTGTGACCAAAGTGCGCTGGGTGGTTGAACACACCTTTGGCAAACTGAAGAAGAAGTTCAAATTCTTTGCCATCACAGCTCACAATGGTGCACTGCAGCACGACTTTGAGTGCGTCCAGATTGGATTTGCTTTGTTGAACTTGTTCTTTAAACCAGTGCACACCGATCTGCAATACCCAGAAATGGTGACCATCATGCACCAGCGAATGGAATTGCCCAATCTGCTAAAGCCACTGGTTGAAGACCGTGGACTCACCAGGAAACGGGTTTTATTTAAGGCACTCGAAGACCGCTCCAACGTGATTGAAACGTCATTTCCACAATTGACTTGGCAAGAGCTCTACGACATCTGTCTCGGCCCTTATCAGCTCCACAATGCTGTCAGCTACTTTGCGGAGCACAAGGAAGGTCATGATGGCATCTTCTATGTATCACTCGATACGACCCAGAGCCAAATAATCAAACTCCATCAATCGACTATGCGGCATACAACATTGAAGTGAAAAGTCCGGTGCTTGTGAAATGCAAGATGCAATCGCGTTTCCGAAGTGGGACCAACCACTACCAGTTCGTACTCTGTGACACGGCAAAGAATGGACGATGGAGAGGCGATTGTAGCCTATCACTGCACCTGTGAGGCTGGTTCCCGCACAGTCGGCTGCTGCAGTCAATTGATGACCATCATCTGGTATCTATCCCACGGTCACAACAATCCATTTACAATTCCTGCTGAAAATCTGTGTAATATTGCTATCGATCTTAACAATTAGTTAATAAAGATGTGATTTGTTGCTCATTTCCCGCATAATTTTCAATTGACTAACCAGTGGCGCCATTTATTGGTTTTGGAATTTTGGATCTCGATATCTTTGGAACGGTAAATAAGTACACTTTAAGACTGATATATCTGTAACTAGTTTGACGAGACCTTTCGTTTGATATATACTTTATGACCAAAATCGAATGCGAAAAAAATGGGGCCGATCTTGTGATCACTCTTTCTCTTAGTTTTCCTTGCTATTGCGCTGTCTACCTCCTCCTCTGTTATACCATCAGTACTTTCCTCTATACTTCTTTTTAATACTTCTTCTTGCTGCTCTTTTGATTCTTTGTTTTCCTCTCTTGTATCTCTTCCTTCTACCCTTATGGAAAAATACACTCAACTTTTAGTGTTAACCGTTAAAAAAACACCATAGAAAAACTCTTAAAGTTGGATGTAATTTCGGGCCGCCAATTAAAGGTTAACAATCATTTAAAGGTTAACCTTCAATTGGCGGTCCGAAATCATACCCAACTTTAAGGGTTTTTCTTTGAATGATGGTTAACCTTCAAGTGATAGTTAACTTTCAATTAATGGTTAATCCTTAAAAATGACGGTATAAACCCTAAAAATATGAACCCTCAAATGAAAGTAACACCCAAAGAGAATAAACCCCATATTTAAATGTTCTCAGTTTGCTTCCGCCGATAATACTTACCCGGGAAAAAATATTCATATCTGACAGTAGGGGAGACCGGGGTTAGAAGTCACACAGGTAAGTTGTCACAAAGCTTATATCTCACTTAATACATTGAGTGGAATATTCTTCTTTATAGTGTAGGTTGCTCCTATCGTGTTAGTCGGGTGTGCGAAATAGCTGGTTTCAAAACCATCGTATGTGATATTTACGAGCATTTTAAAAAAATTGGAGGTCGTGAGTAAATTTTTCTTGCCTCTATTTTTATTATTCCGTTGGTTTTTGGAATTACTGGTCGTAATTTCTTTTTGGTCATAAGAGATATTATAGTTTTAGATAATTTTTCCTGTATTTAGTTAACCGTCATTGCAACATAGTTTATAAATATAATCTTCTTTGTTCAAAATGACCATTCAGGGTAAGTTGTCTCAAATGAGATGGGATTTAATGTTTATGAGAATTATTATTTTTTTATTTACTCAAAGTTTATGAAAGTATTACAAAGTTTATTGAGAATTATTATTCTTTCATTAAGTCTAAGTTTATGAGAATTATATTACAAAGTTTATGAAAATTATTAATTTTCAATAAATTAATAGACGGCGATACGAGTCAGGCGCGGTACGTAGTGCGCAAGTAAAGAAATAGTTACCGAAGTAACGAATTACAATGTACATATATATATATATATATACATATGTATTCCAACTTAATAAACTGCGCGCCGAATTAATTTTCGGACTTGAGACGCAGCTATCGCTGGAAAATTAAACCCCTTCCCTCCCCGAATTAAATCTACACGATTTAATTATTTAAAAAACCGTCAAGAAATTATTGCAAAAAATATTACCTCAGCCAGGATTCGAACCTGGAACCTCCCTCATTCCGTGTAGGGCGTCGTACCAATTCGACTACCGAGGCATGTGGTAATATTTTTCGCAATAGCCAGTTAATAAGTTTAACAAACGCAAGTTCCGCCTGCGTAAAATTCAAATATATTATTCGACTCGTGGAAAATATCAATAAATTAATAGACGGCGATACGAGTATTAATTTTTTTTTAATTTACGCTGCAATATATTATTAAGTTAAATTTACCAAAAACTAGCACTAACTTTAATAAAATATTAAAACAGAAACTATTTGTCGTATGTTTCCTCTACATGAAAGATACATGACAATCAATCCAGAGTCATGTGACAACCAATCCTGGATATGGGGTAAGTCGTCACATTTTCACGATCTTGCTTAGAATTAAATAACTTTATATATATATATATATATATATATATATATATATATATATATATATATATATATATATATATATATATATATATATATATATATATTATATATATATATATATATATATATATATATATATATATATATATATATATATATATATATATACACTAGCTGGTTACCCGGGCTTTGCCCGGGAGTTGTTTTTCTTCAAACAACTTTATTTGTGTTTCAATATCCTTAATCGAAAAAAATTTCTTTATTAGTTCGGATATCGATTCCCAAAAAGATCGTTAACAAAAAACTATACACTTTATAGCACTTCCCGGGAAATTCTACCCCTGTTTCATATACAATTCTTTGAGATTCGGTAAATTAATTCCCGAAAAATTAAAAAAAATTTGGTACCGGTTCCCAAAGAGATCGGTAACAAAAAACTATGCACTCTATAACACTCCCCGGAAAATTCTACCCCTATTTTATATACTTTTGGTAAAAATTCGGTCGAATAATTTAAGAGTATATAAAGAACATACATAAATACATACATACAGACATTCTATTACATATATATATATATATATATATATATATATATATATATATATATATGTATATATATATATATAATTTTTTTTTCTTATACCTAAAGGATGTAGCTACATTATAAAGTACTACACAATATTATAAAATATTACTAACATTTGTTTAAAAATCATTATTTGAAAAGTGTGACAACTTGCCTCGGTCTCCCCTATATGAACATATATAAATGAGATATGAACAGATATAAGTTTTAAATGCCCATATATAGAGCATATATATCATATATGGTTATATATCGCCATATATGATCAGATCGTACATTATACATGATACAAGATCTGATCATATAAGTTCATACCCAGCAAACACCAAATATAATTGATATATAACGTGGGAGTAACAGATTATATAACAGGTTGCAACCCGATTTCCCTCGGTCTCGCTAGCCGAAGGGGCGCGGCTGCAAATTAATCGTCGAATAACCAGACGATAGCTCAGGGAGGCTGACAATGTTAAATCTCTTACCGTGATTTCTGTATCTGGGATCTTAGGCGATACCTTTTGATTGGGCGCCAGGTGCGATTATAGACGCGCACCACGTCTCGACAATGTCCGTTCTCCCGGCCTCGACGCAAGCTCAAGGTGTAGTTCCGCGTTATAGAAGTGGAGGTGAAGAGGGAACGCAGCGCAATCAACCCAAAATAAAGCTCAGTGATAAACAATAATAATCAAGTGTATTTCATAGAGGGAACAAGAAACCATGACGGAAATTCTCGACCCGACATCGCTCAGGTGACCGGTAGCAACGCGGTAGCCGAAACGATAGCCAATGCCCGCGCAAGGTGCATGATTTTCACGCCCGTGAGGCTCCCTTCTCAAAGAAGCGCAACAATCTCGATTCGATAAGCGCAACAGTCTCGATTCACGTAAATTCTCACACGCCCGACGCAATACACGAAATACAAATTTACAGGTGCGCAACACTGTACCATAGTGCGCTCGCGAAATTCTCCCTTGAGCAAGCGCAACGATACTTGCTCGCATCCGCGACGTAAAATATCCGCGAAGCTCTCGGTGCACCGCGATGTGCCCGGCGCAAAATTCTCGAGACGCACGATATCTCTCCGCGCACGACAAACACCCACGCGCACGAAGGCGCAACGCCACAATATCAAACACAAATATTGAACACGAATTGACTGTCGACCGCTAACGAGGTTTCGAGGAGGGCTTTTACTAATATTCCCGGCTACGATCTCGGGCGGCCACGTGCCCGCGGTCTCGATTAATGGCCGCGATGAGCGAACCGGCACCCACGACGACGGGAGCTGGCATCCACAAGCAGAGATCAGACGGATTTACGCGGTATTCTAAGCGGTATGATCGTTCACTTGCCGGGTCGCGACCGAGATCGAGCCCTTGACTACGTGGTAGCACCGGAGTGGAGATCTTACAGATTTCTGCGGCTCGCTGCTGCTCGGCGGTGTCGGGACGCTCGTCCCAGGGTGGCTCCTCGTCCGCGGCTCGATCGACAGTGAGGAGTGGTCGGTTCGGCGGGACCACGCCGGGCCCCCGCGCGCGCGCCCTCAAGCTCGCGGGTTTTTTGCCCCGCCGATTGGTCGTGTGTGTCGCCCTGCTCGCGACGTTGCAAACGATTTTCGCCATTTCCCGCGGCCCATTTGAATCAGCTGCTGTGTATATGTGGGCCCCTCGCGGTTTCCCGCCCGGCTGGCCAGGCCGTGGCGGCGCCGCTCGGTCCTCTGGGCGCCGTGGGGTGAAGTGTGTAGGTCATCCACCCGCGCTGCAGTCGCAGTGGTGCGCCCATGGTTCTGCTACGGCGGGGCCGTGTGCTGTGCGAGACATTTCCGGCGTTTCTCCAGCGGCAGGTCCCGGTGGCCCGCCCGTCGGCCGACCACTCTGCCGTAAGTCCTCCGAGCGCCCGTCCTTTCCTCGTCGCGACTCTCGTCGTTACAAATGGTCGGTGATCCCACGCTCCGGCACCACCTGTCAACCCTGCGGAACTTAATCTAGAAAAAGTTAGTTAACGCAAACGGCCCTTCCTCGACTCGAGTCGAGGCGCCATCCCCGACCTTTCCTTCGGCCGAGCTACCGTCTGGGTGGAAGACGTGACAAATGTCACGTCACAAGGTGTTATACTGGAGTAGCATAACAGTTATATAACTTTATTTTATAATTATAATATAACTGGGTTATAAAACTATTATGTTGCTCCGTTATTTATATGTTATAATAAGTGCACATTAATACAACTGCAATATATGCGTGTTATACAACAACGGTTGCGTTGATATTATATAAATATTATATAACTCATCGAAAGCATGCGCCATAGCGGCGCGCGCAAGTTTGCGCGCTTCTGCTAGTGCCATCGTGCCACGATCGTGACGATATACATTAATACATTTAAAAGACCGCGCCCGTCCATGGAAGATCGTGAACCGCGTTCGCGGGTGTCTCGTGTGCACGACGGCTCGTCGCTCGTGAAAAAACGCGACGCCGGCGAGAGACGTTCGAGGACGTGCCTTTGATTCGTCCTCGTACGAGAGACAACCTATTTGAAGGTATGTATACATATACGTTAGAAGCTAGGTTAGAACAAGTTGTGCATATTATACTATAACATAGGTCTCTTTCCGCAGTTCCGCTAGTGCCATCGAGCCACGATCGCGACGTGATCGCGACGATATACATCTAGGAGACCGCGCCCGTATGTGTGTGAAGTTAGCACCGCCATTTTGTAAAAAAAATTAAAATAAAAATTGTGCAGTGTTGTGCAAGGTTTGTGCTACATTGTGCCGCAAAAATTAATTACATATCTCAAAAAACGTTAGATCACAAAAATCATTTTTTTGCTAGCACCGCCATTTTGTTTTATCAGTAAAATTAAAATTGTGCTGAATACAGCATTAGCTACTGTACATTGTGCCGCAAGAATTATAATTGTATTCCTTTCCGTTTCGGAAAAAAAATTAAAATATCAATTTTTTAAATGCAAAACTTTGAAGTTGTATAACTTTTGAATTATGACAGATAATCCAATTTTTCCATTTGTGCTGACTTGTGCTAATCGAGGCGAATAAAAACCATGCAAGAAAAGTCTCATTACCCTCGAAGGTTAGCTGAAGATCATTCGAAAAGGGTGGCGATAAAAAGAAAATTTAACTTTTTCGAATTTTCTCCAGTTGTGCCGGATCGTGCTAGTCAAGCACGACAACTTTTTCTCATGGTAAAGTGACGTCAGACCATTAGAATTCACCGTACAACCAAATTGATAATGCCAACTTTGCACATGCAAGACTTCCCTGGTAGAAATTTTGACTAGGCGCTTGCATGGCACTGACCAGCGTGCCACACTGCCACTTCAGGAGCTGGCATGGCACGCTGGTAAGCGCCATCCGCGAAATCGTCACGTTTTGCCCGCTGGCGCCACAATGCTGGCATGGCGCTAACATGGCGCCAGTAAGGTACTATCATAATGCAGACATGGGACTAGCGAGTTTTTAACGTGGTACGTGCATGGCGCTAACATGGCGCCAGTAACCCTTATATGATATTCACCCGGCATAAAAAAAAATTATTATTTTTTTTTGAAATTTTATTACTATTTTATAACTAAATTTGTATCTTAAGATGCAGTCTATGATTATAAATATTTTCTCGTATCTAAAAAATCTGAAAAAAACACTTACCTTGGTGGGATTCGAACTCGGGACCTCTGGATCGTGAGCCAACTGCCTTACGTGGTAGACTACTTCTTAATTTGATGTAAGTGTTATATATAGTCTACATATGTCATAAACAGCGCAAATATATAATTTTTTTTAAATCATCTTAAGAAACATAATAATTAAATCAATGAATTATTTTATGATAATAAAAGAAATAAATTTTATGTAAAAAATTTGTAAAACCTTTACCAGTAATACTTTTCTATAAGGGAAGGTACTATCATAATGCAGACATGGGACTAGCGAGTTCTTAAGGCTTCTGGGGGCCTATTACGCATCTTCTCACGAGGTAAAAATGCGAAAAATGAGAGAATTTACTAGAGTATCTACGATTTCATTGGTCGAAATCTAGTAAATCTGTTCACTTTTCGCATTTTCAGCTCGTGAAAAGATACGTAATAGGCCCCCTGGTCCCTGAGCCGAGAACTCCGCGGTGACGGTGGCGACGTACCGTCGCGGTAGAAATAAGAACTATCTCCTCTCACTCTCTCCAATGAAGAATAAGCGAGAAATGTTGAGAATTGACACGTTGAGAATTCTTGCGTAGTATTTCCAAATAAAAAAATATTTGCTTAAAATAACACTGCAGATCACTTCAGCACACTTCGAAAATACTTCGAGTTCTTCAGATTAGCAAGGAATGTACATACTACGTTCAAAGAGTTTTTACCACTCTTTCCGAGTTGGCAGATCGTATGTGTTCCTTCCCCATGTATCCCCCCCCCCCCATGATTGGGATCCTACAGGCTTCGTATCACGTTCGTTTTACGGTTATTTAATAATTGTCAAGGGAAAGGGATACCGAAGTATTTTTGAAGTGTCTTGAAGTGATCTCAAGTGTTATTTTGTGCAAATATCTTTTTATTTGGAAGTACCACGCAAGAATTTTCAACGTGTCGACCGTGTCGTTTTCTCGCTTCGGACGTCACGATTCAACATGGCCGCGGCAGGTACCCAGGAGCCTTAACGTGGCACGTGCATGGCGCTAACATGGCGCCAGGAAGGTACTATCATAATGCAGACATGAGACTAGCGAGTTTTCAACGTGGCACGTGCATGACACTGCCCTATAAAAAAATACTTTTGAACTATTCGATTATTGATGAAAAACCTATTAAACACTATCGGTCTCACCAATAGTTTATAATAGTTTTTCGCCAATAGTCAAATAATTCAACGGTATTTTTTAGTAAAAGTGATGTAGAGCTGGCATAAAATGCATTAAAATCTATAATTGATTAATTAATATGATTACATCTATAATAATAAGTAAAAGTGTATAATAAAATGAAGGTTATAAAATATTTACAAAAATATTTATAAAATACTGCTTTTAGGTTTTAACGGAACCCCCTTTGTGACGTCTCGTGCGAAAATTTCGTAATAATATAAGTTTATCAGTTCTTCTAAAATTGATTGGCGCCCAATTTAATTATTTATTATTTATTGCCGAGCTAAATTATTTATTTATAATTTATTTATTATTATTTAGTATTATTTATTATTATTTATTATTATTTATTATTTATTATTATTTATTATTAATTATTTTTATTTATTATTAATTATTATCATTTATTGCCGGATAAATTAGTAAAGCCTTGCCGAAGGACCCTGCATGGCCGCGGCACACACACAGGTGAAGGATAAAATAATCCTGTCTCAATTTTAACGCACGTGCAGATCGATCGCTTCTAAAACAATTAAGAATAAGTCGATCTAGAAGCCAAAGAGAAGAATCTCGACAGCATCTAATGTGGCGCAAGTGTGGGCCGCATTAGAAACTCAGTCAAATTCAGACCTGCGCCCGTTCAATTTTATGCAAATGCCATATTAGGCGCGGACATGGCCCTGATATGGCTCTTTCCAGTATTTTAGGATAAGGCTGTGGCGTGGCAAACTTGCATGGCGCTGACAAGTGTCGTAGCGCCGCGCCGGCAAGGCAATTTCTACCAGGGTTTATAGCCTTATAACTTTTGAATTATGACAGATAATCCAATTTTTCCACTTGTGCTGACTTGTGCTAATCGAGACAAATAAAAAACATGCAAGAAAAGTCTCATTACCCTCGAAGGTTAGTTAAAGATCTTTTGAAAGGGGCGATGAAAAGAAAATTTAACTTTTTCGAATTTTCTCCAGTTGTGCCGGATTGTGCTAGTCAAGCACGACAATTTTTTCTCATGGCAACGTGACGTCAGACCATTAGAATTCGCGGTTCAGTCAAAATAAAATGTCAAATTTTCAGATACAAATCCACGCGTGGACTTTGAAGGCACACTATATGTCTAGTTTGATAATAATGGAACCCCCCGCAGGGGGGCGGAACCTACTGCCTCCACGCATACACTTTTCACGCGAAACGAGGTGCCACATGGGTTTACAACTTTCCACGCGTGGAAAGCCCACGCATGTACTTTGAAGGCACACTATGTGTCTAGTTTAATAATAGCGCTACCCGTTCTTAGCGCTATCCAGGACCAACGGCGTGGATGTGACGGGTGTTTGATCCCTTGTGTGTGCATGCGTGCGTGCGTGCGTGCGTGCGTGCGTGCGTGCGTGCGTGCGTGCGTGCGTGCGTGCGTGCGTGCGTGGCGTGCGTGCGTGCGTGCGTGCGTGCGTTCGTGTGTCAGCAGAGATAAGGACCCCACGGTTTGTCACTCCCGCAGTATTTAAGGACTCCAAATCCTCTCTGCTGTGTGTGCGCGCGCGCGCGTGTGTGTGTTTGTGTTTGTCATGTTACACATATTTAATACATTTATTATATATATGTATATAGTTTTAAGATATTAAAATGTTACTTTAATTATGATTTTGTGATAGGGTGTAAATGCATACGTAGCCTTTGATCAATGTTTGTTCATCAACAACTCCTGATTTACCTTTACGCGAGTTGTCATCATAGTAAAGCCATTTTCTGCCTATTTTAATATAAGCGATGTAATGACCTACAGATGCTACATCATTACTACCTTCATGTGCAATTACACCAGATAAAATGTATCTGTTGTCACAAGTTACATGTAGTTCTATGGGATATTCGGATAACATTGTCGAGCTTTGATCACCACATTCAATTTCCATAATTAAATGCGGGCCGTACGTAATGTTTAATTGCTGAGATTTTCCACAACATATTCGGTGAATGTCAAGTCCTTCATTTAATGTTTCTTGTAAAAATCGCATCCCTTTTTCGCGTATTATTGTGTAATTGATATTACTGTATAGAATATGTCTACGTATTTTTACACGATTGCATGTGTCACAAGTATTTATTTCAGTAAAACTTGGAACATCCTCAAGCAATCAAGTTGTGAGATTAGCTATATTACAAATAGCGCTTACTTTTATTATAGATATTTGTTTAATATCCGGTTTTAATTGATCGAGGTTACACAATATTTTAACGCGTTCTCTAAAGAAATGTGCACTTAACCCCTCTTTTATAACTTTAGCACATGATATTATTTTTGAGGATGTTTCTAATAATGCATTATTATATGCTTCGTTATTTACAAGGCTTGTAGATAATATTTGACATAAACTGTCAAAACTACAAGTATTTGTTACTATTAAAGTAACTTTTCCATTTTTGACATTTTTGCAATAATTTGCATTCGGTATTGCAGGCAACAATACGTATTTATCGCTAGTTGCGTCAAAATTGGATCATGCATCAGCGTAGCGACAAATAGTCTGTTTCTTTATGTTTTTGTTGCGCCAATTTTGTTCGGCTTGCAGTTCCGTTAATTCTGTTGAATCATCTATAGAATCATCGGGAATATCAATAGATGAAAGCAAGTTATTATTTTTATTAATTTTAGTTTTGTCATCGACGTTTATAGCATCGTTTTCTAACTGTCCCGCCATTGCCAATTTTATCTTACCAGATAAACAAGAAGTATGTTTACTAACAAATTTATCTGCTCTCATAGGAAGAGACACATCTCTTAAAGTACGATTTTTTAAATCATTAAATTCTGATTCTACTGCCGCAGAGGTCGCATTTATAGAGCCATAACAAAAAATTGCACGCATAACTTCACTAAATAACGGAAAGTATTTTAATAAAGCTTTGAACTTCTTCGCAAAATCTATGGAATAAAATCCATTAACATCATACATTTCCTCCAATTTACTTATTTAAGAGACACAATCGTTATGCATTGCATCAACCCAACGATGTATATTTGTTTCGGCTGTATCTACATCGTTTAATATATCTTTATCGTCTTCATATTCAATAGATATTGGCAGATTTTCATCATTTATTGATAATGCATCTGTATCACCTTGTATAAGCAATGTTAAACTCTTTTGTGCTCTCGCCGTCAAACTGTTGGAATCTTTATAAGGATTTATCGCAAGAATTAAAATTTTACGAGTAATTTCTTCAAATTTGTGGACTGTCTCTTGCTTTCTTAAAACTGCCATTGCACGCATAAAAAATGATCTTACTATAGGTGGTTTGCCAGAAAAAAAGTTTCACCTAGTAATCATATTCATAAAATGACACACATCTAATCATAAAAGGCAGGGCGGTATAGATAAGTTTGCACCAATAAAGCGAAACACGTAGATAAATAATCATGCAATGTAGCAGATCTCGCAAATGCTCTTGCAACAGCTCCGAGCAAGGCTTTGTCAAAGTCGGTAACTACTTCTTTAGGAGAGGGAAATGTCGAGTTTTGCATAGTACCTGTCGGTAAAAATTCTTGCAACCAAAATACTATTGTATTTGTATTTTGTAAGGCGGAAATCATTTGAAAAATGGAGCTGTGTTTTCACCAATTTGTGCAACTGCTTGATATAAATATATGTGTGGACACAATTCGCCATTTGGCAGTTTTATTTTTTTATTATTAAAGATCCAGTGGCATCAATGTATAATATCATATAATATTTTTCATATAAGGCAAATTGTTCTCGAGTCCAATAATGCACAATTAACGAATCCAACCCAATAAATTTAATCGCGCCTTCGTACTGTGAACTATATTTTATTAACAAAAGACTTTCAAATATATTGGTAGATGTTACACCCAGTAATCTGTTCTTGTTTAGCTTTGCGAAGTACTCATCGCACGGAACGCGCGCGAGTCTCATCTGGTAAAGCGAATGATTAGAGGCCTTGGGGCCGAAACGACCTCAACCTATTCTCAAACTTTAAATGGGTGAGATCTCTGGCTTTCTTGAACTATGAAGCCACGAGCATCTATTAACGGATCAGAGTGCCAAGTGGGCCATTTTTGGTAAGCAGAACTGGCGCTGTGGGATGAACCAAACGCAGAGTTAAGGCGCCCAACTCGACGCTCATGGGACACCATGGAACACTTCTGTATAAATGTGCAGGCTCGTCATCTCCAACATCCATTAAAATATTAGCTCGCTCTCTTCTCTATATACAAGGAAGTGTCTTACCCCCTACTAATTTATGGGCAACTTATTTACGATGAAAACCTTTTAATTGTCGTTTTTTATTATGTTTTACACTTGAATCATAATTATGAATTGTGCATTCCATTTTTACATCATCCTTTTTCTGTGATGCGTTTACAATTTTTCCAATAAAATTGCCTTTACATTCCACACATTTGCCGGTAACGGTGAAAAAAATCCCAGTTTCTGAAATTTTTGCACACTTGAAGGTAAGTGCGCACGGCAATTTTGTCTCATTATATAAACGCTCGTAAAGTATGCTTGTCCATGCGTGCAGGCGCCGTAATACACGTATATTACGTTTACCACAATTTTTAAAATTATTTTTTACTTTTTTATCAGGGGGGCCATATGTCATCAGTGACGTTAATCGAAAAAGAAATCGTACGGCTATTATTTAATGTATCAATCGTTGTTTCCGAGATGTTCGAATCATTCTCTTCTACTTTGATATTGCGTATTAAAAGTAAATATTTGTAAACATTATAACATTATAACGATTTAATTTTATAATAGTGTAAATATATTTCGGACTTAATGAATAGATTAGTGCAGCGGAAAGTTGTTTATATAGATTAGAACTCGGTGGCACAACGTGACCATCGTTTTCTATTACATCTACAAAATCTGCCGACTGTAATAATGACATCAGCTTTGAGATAATAGCCATTGCAGAGAAGTATTGTTCGTATAGCTCAAGCTTTTTACTGATATGTAACTAGAGCCAGAGATGCCAGATTTCAAATGCAATAGTATGCAGAGCCGGCAAACACGTTTACACCCAGATAGCCAAATGCTGTGAGTTTGCTGTCATGTTGCCAACAATCGTTAATGCAACTAATTTTGACAAACTAGGGACAAGGTGAGACAGCATAGTGCTTGTCGGGTTGAACTTATATGAATTCTAATTTTATTTACGGCAAATTGAAAGCAACATGTTCACATGGATTTGTTATCCGCGAAGAGTTGATTTATGACAGCAACTTGACGATAACTCGTTGTCGTCCACGATTAACAGCATATTCAATGCATTTTGAGGGCAACTTCCCAGACAGCGGCGTCACGTGATTTTTACGTCAGTTTATGGTCAATCGTTACGTCAATTATTTTTTTATAATCATGTAATAATGACTTAAAAATAACAGGAATAAGTCACAGACCAATGACGACATTTCAAGACATTAAAAACGTGATTTGTATGACCTTTTTGGCCTTTTTAATGACTTTTTAATAAGAGGATTATAAAAATAAAATTTATATGCAAAATTATAATTAATTAAGAAACCAGATTTGTTATAAAATATTGTTACGCCCGAGCCGAGACGCCCGGTAGAAGCCCGGTAGGCAGCCGCGAAGCGCTGCCTGACGACGTGCCTGACGACCGACCCGGCTGTTGTTTATTGACAAATCTCGCCATTCAGATTATCTGCCGGGTCTTCGAACCGTTCTGACGTGTTCACGAGCCATTGTATTGATTTCATTTGTGCATTAAACGAGTTCTCTGTTCACCGAGAGTTCTTATTCCCGGAAACGGGATTGCGCGCCGCGTTCGCGAGTGGGTGCGTGTGTGTGAGCAGCGAACGCGCGGACGAGCGCAACATTTTGGGGGCTCGTCATCAACGATCCTGAGGACACAATGACTTCTTCGGCTCCTTCCTCGCGAAAAAGGCTTCGGGTGGAGGCTCCCCAATCAGAAGGGACAACAATGACAACGATTACGGCGACCCTCCAGACCGTAATCCAGGAGGTTCGACTCCTGCGAGAAGAGCAGACGCGGAGGGAGAGGGAGTACGCGGCGACGTTTCGCCAGCAGGAGGAGGAGCTCCGCCGTCTCCGAGGGACGATTTCCAGCACTCAGCTAAGTCTTTCTAATAACAGTGCGTCCGGAGACTCGGGGACGCGAGACGCGAGTGCCGCGGAAATGCGGGACGCACACGCGGGGGAGAGAGCCGCGGTCGTGAGCGGCGCGGGAACGCGAGACGCGTACGCGCGAGAGAGAGCCGCGGTTGCGAGCTGCGCGGAAACGCGAAACGCGCTCGCGAGAGAGAGTGCCGCAATTGCGAACGACGCGGCGGTACGGTCTGCGCGCGCGAGTGGAAGTGCCGCGGTCGCGAGTGCTGAGCTGGGATACAAGCTCAAACCCGACACGTACGACGGAACGGTCTCGTTACATGAGTATTTCTCGCAGTTAAATTTAATTGCGCGGGCGAATAATTGGGATGACGCTACGAAAACAATCGCGTTAGCGTCGAGTCTGAGAGGGAAAGCGCGCTCGGTTTTGGAGACGGTACAGGACGTCGAACAGTTGAATTTCGCGGAATTAAAAGCAAAACTTGAGTTGCGTTTCGGGGAGGGACGTCAATCGCAAAATAGTTATATTGCATTCACGAATCAAAAACAAAAATTCGGGGAAGATTTGGCTGCACTTGGTTTGGAGATCGACAAACTCTCGCGCCTGGCGTACCCCGAGTGCCCTTACGAATTGCGTGATAAAATCGCTTGCGCGCAGTTCATTACAGCTGGTTCTGATAATTTTATCAGGCGAGCGCTGCAAATGGAGGGAATAACCTCCCTGAATGTGGCCGTCGAAAGGGCCAAAGCGCTTAAAATTATTCAGGGGGACAATTCCGAGAGGCATAGAGAAAATTTTAATAAAAATTTTGTGAAAAAGGGAGTTGGAAATACGGTCGAAGATGAGAAACGTAACGAGGGAGGGAAGAGTGAAGGAAAAGAGAAAGGAGGGAAGGGCGCGAAAGGGAATTGGCGTGGCAGCAAATTTGGCGCCGGCCGGGGGGAGTGTTGGTCTTGTGGAAAAACAGGACACTACCGATCGGAATGCCCTAATGAGGGAAACGCGGTTTAGTTGAGCTCAGCGGGGTGGGCTCGACTTTTACGAAAAATTCCCCGAAAATTGGCCGATTTAAAGATTTCGAAATAGATTATAAGAAAGATTTTAAAATAGATTGTAAGAATAATTTTTGTTATGATGGTCTATTAAATGGGAAATGTTGTTCTTTCAAGATAGATACGGGTTCCGATGTCTCGATAATAAATAGTAAATTGATTGGAGATGAGATAGAGAGATTTGAAATAGGAAATTGTAGTCTGAGATATCCGACTGGAGAGAAGGTTCCTTGTAAATCTAGAGTCTTGGTGAATATTCAAATTGGTGGATATTCTGTTAAAATCTTCTTGTTTGTCGCAGAAATTAGTGATCAATGTTTACTGGGAAAGGATTTTCTCGAAAAAGTAAATCTGAATAGAATTTTTGAACCTTTCTTTGGTAATTCAAAATTAAATGAGAAAGAAAATTTAAATTGCTTTCGAATTGAAGCCTGTACGGAAGGAGACTCTTCTATCTTAAAAGAACTCTTTGAAAACAATTCTGGGAGTTTGACTGAGGCTCAGAAAGAAATTTTTGCCGATTTTCTGAAAGATTTTCAGGATGTGTTCTCTGAAACTATTGTTGCAGGGAATTGTGATGTAATTGAGCATGTGATAAATGTGAAAGATTTTTCCCCTATAAAACAGGCTCCCCGTCGAATTCCTATGCACATGAGGAAAGAAGTTAATAAAATTATTGAGGATATGTGGAAACAGGGGGTAATCGAGGAGTCCCAAAGCCCCTGGGTCTCGCCTGCAGTTTTGGTCAGGAAAAAGGATGGCAGTATTAGATTTTGTGTGGATTACAGGAAAGTGAATTTCATTACTAAAAAAGATTCCCATCCTTTGCCCAGAATTGATGACATCTTCGATCAATTGTCAGGTAATGTTTGGTTTTGTACTTTAGATCTTAAAAGTGGATACTGGCAAATAAAAATTCGTTCTGAGGATAAAGAGAAAACTGCGTTTTCTATTGGAAACGGGTTGTGGCAGTTTACTGTCATGCCCTTTGGCCTCTGCAATGCCCCTGCTACTTTTCAACGATTGATGGAGAGAGTTTTAAAAGATTTGTTGTCGAAAATTTGTTTAGTATACCTTGATGATGTAATTATATTTGGAAAGAGTTTTTCTGAAATGTTGGAAAATTTAAAGACAGTGTTTCTACGTTTAAGAAAAGTGAATTTGAAGATTAATCCAAAGAAATGTACCTTTTTTGGGAAAAGTGTTAAATATTTGGGGCATGTAGTTTCGGCAAAGGGCATAGCCACAGATCCCGAAAAAATATCTGCGGTTAGTGATTGGTCGGTTCCGCATACCAAATCAGTTACGAAGTTTCTTGGGATTTTGTTCATACTATCGTAAATTCATTAAAGGATTTTCTTCTTTAGCGAAACCCCTTTACTCCCTTACTGGGAATCAGACTAAGTTTATTTGGGAGGAGGAATGTCAAAAGACTTTTGAAGAACTAAAACGCGTTTTATCTTCCACTCCGGTGCTTTCTTTTCCCAAAGGGGAGGGAGAATTTGTTTTAGATACGGATGCTTCGAATATCGGTATTGGTGCGGTTTTATCGCAGAAACAGGAGGGGGAAGAGAGGGTTATAGTTTATTTTAGTCGAGTTCTCAATAAAGCTGAGAGAAATTATTGTGTTACTCGCCGGGAACTCTTAGCGGTAGTTGACTCTATTAGATTTTTCCGTCACTACCTTTTAGGACGAAAGTTTTTAATCCGTACAGATCACGTTTCTCTAAAGTGGCTCATGTCTTTCAAAGATTTAGAGGGACAGCTTGCACGATGGTTGGAAAGACTCCAAGAATATGAGTTCGAGGTTGTTCATCGTAAAGGCCAATCTCATAAAAATGCGGATGGACTATCTAGACGACAGTGTGAAAAATTTGACTGCGGATATTGTTCCAAGATCGAGAGAAAGTCTGCTGAGGAGCAGGATGGAACGATTGCTCGTTTAATTTTTCAGGGAGGGAATCTAGAAATTTGGCGCAAGGAACAAGGGGAGGACGTGGGAATAGGATTTATCCTACGGGCTAAGGAAGCCGGAATCCGTCCTCCGCGCTCGGAAATCCCTGATAGAGACATCTCTGCTCGGATTTATTGGTCGCATTGGGATGCGTTAGTTGTAAAGGGAGAAATCCTGTACAAGAGATGGGAGGCTCCGAATTTGAAAACAAGTTTTCTCCAGCTTGTTATTCCACGATCCCGTGTCAAAGAGATTCTGGAAGAAGCCCACGATTCTTCTTCGGGCGGACATTTTGGAGTCAACAAAACTTTGGCAAAGATTCGCAAGCGTTTTTACTGGGCAACATGTAAACAGGATGTTGAGGACTGGTGCAGATCTTGTGAAGTCTGCGTTTCTAAGAGGGGTCCCTCTGGGAAAGGGAAATCCCCTTTACAAGTCTACAATGTGGGAGCACCGCTCGAGAGGATTCAAATGGATGTTCTCGGTCCCCTTCCTACGACTAATTCAGGAAATAGATATCTCCTTGTAATTGTTGATTGCTTCACCAAATGGGTGGAAGCATTTCCTCTGAAAAACATAAGAGCTAAAACTGTAGCGGAGGTCTTCGCCTATCAAGTCATCTCTAGATACGGGGTTCCCTTGGAGGTACACACAGATCAAGGAAAGAACTTCGAATCGAAGTTGTTTGCAGAATTAATGAATCTTCTTGGAATTAGGAAAACAAGAACTACTGCCTTGCATCCTCAATCGGATGGACAAGTTGAGCGTCAACATCAAACGATTACTAATTATCTTGCGAAATTTGTTTCTGATAATCAGAGAGATTGGGATCGGTGGGTGCCCATGTTTTTGATGGCTTATAGGTCATCAAAACATGAGACAACTGGCGCTACTCCGGCGGAATTATGTTTTGCTCGTGATCTAAGATTACCGTTAGATTTGTTACAGGGAGGTCCTCCAAGATGTCATGAAGGAGAGGTGCAAACGGAGGGGAGCTTCGTTAGGAATCTTAAAAAGAAACTTGAGGAAATACATCTTGAAGTGAGGAAACGAATGGATGTCAAATCTTCCCGGGTAAAAGCTTGGTATGATCGTGGTGCCAGGCGAATTCTTTTTCAGGAGGGGCAGAAGGTCTGGTTCTACAATCCTCGTAGAACTAAAGGTAAAGCCCCGAAGTTGCAAAGCAATTGGGAGGGGCCCTTTTGCGTAGTGAAAAAATTGAGTGATGTAGTGTACTGTATCCAGAAGTCACCTAGGCATAGGAAAAAGGTAGTTCACTCGGATAGGCTAGCTCTGTACTCCGTAAGGGAATTAGAAAGAGAAAGTTTAGGGTAAGACGGAACCCGGATTGTAAATAAACTTTGTTAAGCATTTATAAATAAAGAGTTTTACGAGGAGTCTTGGGTGGTGTTTTACTTAAATTGTAAAGAATTATCTTGTTTCTTCCTTGTTTCTGTGCGTTTCTCTTTTTTTTAGTGGAGTGGTGGTACGCGGAGAGAGGTCCATGGTCGTCGGTGACTTTCGGCGGGACGTCAGCTGCTTTCGAAAGCATTCCTGAAAGGACCGCTCGCCCACGGTTTTTGACCCATGGTTTTCCCGTGGGACTTAGGGCAAATGCCGAGCGGGGACTTGGGGAGCCCTGCGGGGCGCAGGGTCCATGGGAAGTTTCCCCCCCCTTGTCCGAAGACTTCGTGGGAAGCATTGGGGCGGCCGAGGAAGAGGACGTTGAGCCGGAGGACCGGCGTTTGAGGATGAGACGGGACGGCCCTTCCTGGAGTCGGCTTGGGAGAGTCTGGCCAGCTCGTCCCAGAGGCCAATCGCGGGGAGGAGAGTGTGACTTTGTCCCTGTGCTCGTCTGGGCGCTGCCCTCCAGAAGATTGTCGGGGCGACAATCTAAGAAGAGGGGGGCAGTGTTACGCCCGAGCCGAGACGCCCGGTAGAAGCCCGGTAGGCAGCCGCGAAGCGCTGCCTGACGACGTGCCTGACGACCGACCCGGCTGTTGTTTATTGACAAATCTCGCCATTCAGATTATCCGCCGGGCCTTCGAACCGTTCTGACGTGTTCACGAGCCATTGTATTGATTTCATTTGTGCATTAAACGAGTTCTCTGTTCACCGAGAGTTCTTATTCCCGGAAACGGGATTGCGCGCCGCGTTCGCGAGTGGGTGCGTGTGTGTGTGAGCAGCGAACGCGCGGACGAGCGCAACAATATATACATTTTATTTTTTGTGTTTATTTAATTATTATCAGTCTTCAAAAATAAAGGTACCATTAATATAAGATCAATCTAAAAGTGTGCCACACTATTATAAAAGTGGACTCCACGATACAACTGATACAAGTTGTGCAGTTCTGTCATTTATATATCGTTCATATGTACTATCGTTCGTCATATTTTAAATACAAGAAACAGATCCTGACGGATGCCATCTATCGGATCCGACATTTGCACATTCTTTAGAAACGTATGACAATTTCATATTGTCAACACTATGTTAGCAACGACTTACAATTAAAAAACTTCATAGCTTAAAGACATATACGCAATAACGGATGGAAATCATTATATATGTGTTGTTGCTATCATGTTTGCATCATGATGCTCAAGATGGAACGACGAATCATACATTGCTGTCATGTTGCTGACATGTTGCAGACAACATAACGTACTAGTATTGCGGACAGTTTGCTCTCGAAATTGCGTCAACTGATTGCATGTATAAGCAGTCTATTTCGATGTCAGCAAATTTACAGCAAATATATAACACAATACATGCAATACATTTGTTTGCTCAATATGCTATATCACGCTTGGCTATCTGGGTTGTGGACTTAGCTCGGTTCCAAGTGGGCAATATCGAAAATTAACAGTTAGCTTTATGTAGGCAGGGGAGAGGCTCAGTTTCCACGCGAGACGAGTTTCCACACACGGAGATAATTTTTTGTTATATTTTACCCTTAAATTCACTACACCACTTGGGACAACTTGGCAACCAAGGAATTTTTAAAATATACAAAAAACATTTTACAAACAACGTGATAAAAATTACCAAGCAGATTGGTAAGTTTTGAAAAATTATTGAAATTTCCTAGACATATTTTAGTAAAATTAATCAAATATATTTGATATTTTAATGTAATAGTGTTCGCGAAATCGCTGTTTTTTCCGGCGATGGAAGCGGGATGAGAAGGACGCGCGTGGAAGGTGTTAAGAAATTATGTCCGTTTTATTTGTGTAGCTCAGAGCACAGTCTGAGCAGTCTTTAATGTGAAATGAATGTACAGTCTGACCTGAGAAGTCCGGAAATGAGATGTATTAATTCTGAGAGTGAGCGAGACGATTATATTAATCTCTCTCCCTGCGATGATACGCCGCACAGTGAGCCGGTGAGACACGTGGCGGTCGGCACTCGCGCACGTGTGAGCCTGGGATGTCTTGTTGCTGTACCAGAGCTGAGCGTCTTATCGCTGCGCGGCCATAGATCTACTCTGTTCGTCGCGCGGAAGAAGACGACGACGCTCGCGCTCGTGCTTGCGATCGCCGCCGCGCGGATCCGGTCGGTCGTTATCCGGTCGATGCTGCCATCTGATCCGGTGGCGCAACGTGAGAACGGAATCTCAAACATTCCGCCCGCCATCAGCAACCTTGTTGATGATTCCTTACTCATGGTCTGTTATTCTGACGAGATAGGTAGTACGGCCAGCTTAGCAATTGGCCGAGTGAGTGTCGTAGTAGCCGTCTTGAGGGTAACTACCCTAGTGAGTCCATCCTTGCCGGGGTGCAATGCCGTTACTCTCGCGAGTGGCCACTTGCACGGTGGAGATCGTTCGTCGGTGAGCAGCACGATGGAACCCACGTTGATGTTGTTGTTAGGGTGATGCCACTTGGAAATCGCCTGCTGGCGTTGTAGATAATGAGCTGACCATTGTGCCCAAAAATGTTGAACACGCTGCTGGATGAGCTGCCATCGAGATGGTCGCGAGGTTGCCAGGTCAACCAGAGATGGCTCGGGTATGGTAGTGAGTGGACCTCCAATGAGAAAATGACCTGGTGTGAGCGCTGAGACGTCTTCAGGGTCGTCACTTAACGGTTCTAAAGGGCGCGAGTTGAGAATGGCCTCGATTTGCGTCAGCAATGTTGTTAGTTCTTCCGTCGTGAGTAGAGTCTCCCCGATAGTCCGTCTCAGATGAAACTTCACGGACTTTACCACCGCCTCCCATTTGCCCCCCATGTGTGGAGCGCCTGGTGGATTAAACTCCCATCTCGTACCGTCAAGTTGCAAAACTTGAGCAATCCGTTGATGTTCTTGAGAGCCTTGAACGAACATTTTCTTGAGCGCGGCGTCTGCTCCAATGAAAGTTGTCCCGCAGTCCGAGTACATGGTTTGAACAATTCCTCTTCTGGCTGAAAATCTTCGAAGGGCTGCGATGAATCCCTCTGATGAGTAGTCACTTACTACTTCCAGATGAATTGCGGAGGTGGAGAAGCAGACGAATACACAGATCCATCCCTTGTACGTTTTCGCACCTCGTCCCTTCCATGTCTTGATGGTGAGCGGTCCGGCATAGTCGACTCCTGTATGCGCAAACGGACGTGACGGCGTAACCCGAGAGAGAGGTAGTTGGCCCATCAGTTGATGAGCACGGATCCCCCTCCGCCGAGCACACACGACACACCGTAAGACATGAGACTTCATCGGAGCCCGTCCGCCGATGATCCAGTATCGTTGCCTGACATGAGCCAATGTCAGCTGTGCTCCTCCATGCAGGGTGCGCATGTGGGCGTGTGCGATGATTAAGGTTGAGAATCGTGAGTGGCTAGGTAAAATCGCCTGATGTTTGTTGTCTTGAGCTAGTGCTGATTGGGTGAGGCCGCCAACTCGGATAATCCCTTGAGCGTCTATATAGGCAGTCAGTCGACTGAATGCGTGAGTAGTTGTTAGTCTCAAGTTGGCCGTGAGCATCTTGATCTCGTGCGTGAAGTATGCCGCTTGAGTAGCCTTGATCCAGAACAGTCTGGCCTTCTCCAAAGCTGAGTGTACGTCCAGTGGCGTGTCTCGGCGCTTTCTCAGAAGCGAAATAAACCTGAAACAAAGAGCTGTTATTCTCACTAATTTGTTGAGAGTTGAGTACCTATATATGAGATCCCAGTGATAGTCCGACTGAGATGCAGCTGCATGTAGCGCAATGCCAGGACGAGCCTCATGAACGCTCGACTCGTCCGACAGCGCGGGTTGTGATGGCCATGATTCAGGTGTGAGTATCCACGGTGGTCCCGTCCACCATAATGAGTGGCTTTGGAGTTGAGAAGTAGTCAAGCCTCTTGATGCGCAGTCGGCTGGATTGGATGTGCCAGGTACGTATTTCCAGTGTGCGTTTGCAGCGAGCTCTTGAATCTGAGAAACTCGATTTCTCACAAAATCCTTCCAGCGCGATGCATGAGAATTGATCCACGTGAGTGTCACAAGAGAGTCCGTCCACAAGTGAGTCGCTATAACGTTCAACTTCAAGGTGACTTGAACGTATTGCATGAGTCTTGAGAGCAGCAGTGCTGCGGTGAGTTCAAGTCGCGGGATGGTGAGCCATTTGAGTGGTGCTACCTTATTTTTGGAGCACACCAATGAAATCGTGGTACCATTAGAGCCGTGGGCGGTGATATATACGACTGCAGCTATTACGAGTTGAGAGGCATCAGAAAAGCCGTGAAATTCCACTGACGAGGTACTCCATGTGCTATACCATCGAGGTATTGAGATCTTGCTTAAGCTGGTGAGTTCCTTTCTGATGATGAGCCATCGTGATGAGAGCTGGGATGGCAGTGGTTCATCCCAATGGAGCTTGTGTAGCCAAAGCTCCTGCAAGAGCATCTTCGCCTTGATCACTACTGGTGATACAAAGCCTAGTGGATCGAATGTCTGAGCCACTTCAGACAAAATGAGGCGTTTGGTGAGATGATCGGTGTGCGACGAGATCCTTGTTGAGAATGTGAATGAATCTTCTTGAGGAAGCCATCGTAATCCGAGTAGTTTGACGCAATCGTCGAGTGTAATTTGTGAGCTCTGATCCTTATCTGCGTCAACCGCAGCGAACACATCTTGAGTAGTCGCGTGCCACTTTGCTAATGGGGAACCGCCCGCCATGCACAAGTTCTTTAGCTGCAATCACATCTGTATTAGCTGCTGAACAGTGTCAGCGCCTCCAAACGTATCGTCGACATATCGACCTCGAGTTGCAGCAGCGTTCGTATCGCTAAGAACGAGGCAGCCTTGGTACCATACGTGACCGTGGTTAGATAATATGGCACTTCATTGAGCAGATCGTCTGTCCAGAGAATCCGTTGTAAATTCCAGTCATCTTCATGCACGTTGATCTGCCTATTTTAGTGATGTCAGTGGCGACTAAGTGTCGAAATTGTCGAATCCAGAGCAGAACATCGGGGATGTCTAAATGCAACTTGGCTCCCGTGTGCATGAGATCATTAAGTAAGTGGCCGGTTGTAGATGCACTCGAGCTATTAAATACCACACGTAATTTTGTGGTTGCATTGTCTGGTCTGAGCACTCCGTGATGTGGCAAGTAATATTGCGTGTGCTGACTGGAAACAGGAGAAGCCTTCTTCATGTGATTGAGATCTCGATATTCTGTCATAAACTGATGATCCAGACGTCGATAGTTCTGGTCTCGGGAGAATCTTCTTATTAATCCCTGCAGGCATCGATGAGCAGTTTGATACGAGTCACCAAGAGTGTCAGGTGATGATTTTAACGGAATTCGAACCGTGTATCGACCTGTTGAGTCCCGCGAAATAGTGCTTTTGAAATATTCTTCACATCTTTGTTCGTCAGGAGTAAGATCGTGATTCTCATTCGCAGGCACTTTTTCTTGTATCCAAATTTTCGACAATAGCTCGTCGAGAGCATCTTCTCTCTCCTGAATCGATGCATGATGTACTGCAGCAAATGCCGATGATGATGTGTTGACCGGTCCGAGAACGAACCATTCAAGAATTGAGAGCTGTGCAATTGGCATCAATGGATCTTGTTTGATGATGTTGGGCTTGATAATTTGCCCATATGAGTCAGCTCCAATGATGATATCCACTGGCCGTGGTGTGAGGAAATCTGGATCGGCCAAGGTTGACTTGGTGAGATGCGGCCATTCCTGTGGTGCAGCGTTGAATGATGGCAGGATGTTCGTTAACGTCTACAGAATGTGAGCTTAAATGATGACGTCTGATCTTGAGTGAAGTGAGCGGAGCGTAATGCAACTCCTCGAGTTTGCGTTGACTTTCCGCCACCAATTCCAGTAATGAGAATGACAGAATGTTGACGAGGAATGTTGAGCTGACGAACGAGTGATTCTGAAACAAAGGTGAGTTCTGAACCTGAATCGATGAGAAGCCGTACGCACAGAGTATTAACAGATGAACTGATCTGAGCCAGGGCTGTAGCGAGTAATGTTGAGTGTGATGAGCGGGCCAAAGAGGAGTGAGCGACGATTGCACCATCTTCCTATTGAGCGGACGCAACTGAGCTGGTGATCGGCTTCGCTGATGAATTCGACTGATGAGCCTCGTGCAGCATCGTGTGGTGTCGGTTGGTGCACTTCTTACACCCTCGTGAGCTCTTACATGAGCGGACGTTGTGGCGGCCGAGGCAATTGAAGCAGAGCCTCCGTGAGATCACTAACTTTTGTTGATCGCCCGGTGAGAGATCCCTGAATTTTGTGCACATCACAATAAAGTGAGTGCCGTTGCAGCGTAATCGCCCTTAAGGACGGGATATTTGTGCCCGGCAGCCGCTGATTGTCACGCGAGGACTGCGATGGTTCGGATAAGGACGTCGGAGCGGGCCTCTCTAAAAATACGCTTTTGATCTTTGCAACAGCGCGACGAGCAGCCATGTAATTTCGCGCCTCCGCGGCGTAAACATTGGTTGAGAAGTATTCATGCTAAATGAGCGCCGCCGGCCATGAGATTTCAAAGTATCCGTGCTCCTTGAGAAACGCCATATGCACTTCCTTGAGATGCATTGAGATTCCTCCAATGACGTGTCCTCTGCACAAGATGGCAGCGTCTTGCCAATATTCTGCTCCGTCGCAAGGCGGTTCATCTGATACGCTCCGTTGACAAGCGCACTGGTGCGACTTGGCGATCCGACGTGCGAGCCGGTGGTACCTCGAGCTGCTGCGTCGTGGTGTCCTTACCGCCCGTCTCCGTTTTTGGCGGGCTCCGTCATGATGAGCCGTCACTGTGCGGCGCACGATGAGAGACCTGAGAACTTTCGAGAGGCGCGTAAGAAATACTGCACGGAACGAGAACGTTCGAGAGACGCGTGAGAAAAACACTGCGCGAAGCGAGAGTCTGGTCATGTACTGAGCACGTGTTCATGTCCGCGTTACACTTGCGAGAGCGCGCGATAATGTTTGTGTAGCACTCGCGAGCGCGCGTAAGAATGTCTGTCCTTCACTCGCGAAAGCGCGCGATAATGTCTACGTGGCACATCGAAGGGCATGCCCTGTTCACTGATCTGTGTCTGAGCTACACTTTAGGTTCCACGCATCCGGCTCGAAGGACCAAATGTTCGCGAAATCGCTGTTTTTTCCGGCGATGGAAGCGGGATGAGAAGGACGCGCGTGGAAGGTGTTAAGAAATTATGTCCGTTTTATTTGTGTAGCTCAGAGCACAGTCTGAGCAGTCTTTAATGTGAAATGAATGTACAGTCTGACCTGAGAAGTCCGGAAATGAGATGTATTAATTCTGAGAGTGAGCGAGACGATTATATTAATCTCTCTCCCTGCGATGATACGCCGCACAGTGGGGACAAATAGAAATTTACTGTTCAAAAATCGCTATAGACCGTAATTCTTAACCGATCGAGACCAATTTTTTTTCAAATTAATTGTTAAGAAATTTCCAACAAAACTGTAGAGTTCGATTTTTTAAAAAGACTCTTTGAAATGTACAATATTAATAACAATTTGAAAATTATTTTAACCTGAAGTTGAGTTAGAAGAATTAAAGTTACTTTTGCATTGAGCTAGCTTACGTAACAGTTTTTGAGGTTACTGAATACGAATCTGTTAGAAACAAATGTTAGAATTAATATTTGATTATTGACAATCGTCAAATTAAAAAAATGCATGTTTTGGCTGAGTATATTCTTTTACTCGAATTATTTTGCATATATATCTATGTATATGTATATATATGCCTTTACCTTTTTAGCGACAGATTAAACAAATATAAAACAAAAAAACAAAAAAAATAAATGTAAATAAATATATATATATATTTGTTTATTTATTTATTTTTTTTACATTTTTTTTTGCAATCGGGATATACGGACATGTTTCCTAACACGCTCTATATATACACATTTAATTTTATACTATTTCGAATTCTTATTACAGTATCACGAATTGCCTGTCGAATGCTTGTGAAAGAGTTCACCTGAAGAGAGTCCGAATTTGGACCAAAACGTTGTGATTTTTTGTAAATAAATATGCCAGTTATAGTCAATTGAAGTTTGGTGATATTATATATATATATACATATATATACATATATATACAAAATAATTCGAGTAAAAGAATATATTCAGCCAAAACGTGCATTTTTTTAATTTGACGATTGTCAATAATCAAATATTAATTCTAACATTTGTTTCTAACAGATTCGTATTCAGTAACCTCAAAAACTGTTACGTAAACTAGCTCAATGCAAAAGTAACTTTAATTCTTCTAATTCAACTTTAGGTTAAAATAATGTTCAAATTTTTATTAATATTGTAAATTTCAAAGAATCTTTTTAAAAAATCGAACTCCACAGTTTTGTTGGAAATTTCTTAACAATTAATTTGAAAAAAAATTGGTCTCGATCGGTTAAGAATTACGGTCTGTAGCGATTTTTGAACAGTAAATTTCTATTTGTCCCCACTGTGCGCCGGTGAGCCGGTGAGACACGTGGCGGTCGGCACTCGCGCACGTGTGAGCCTGGGATGTCTTGTTGCTGTACCAGAGCTGAGCTGAGCGGTCTTCTTTACTGTCTAGAAATGTATCTGGTCAGCGTCGGTCGCTGCGGTATGCACTTGGATGCAAAAACCACTTGTACGTATGTAGCGCACGTTTCACGTCTTATCGCTGCGCGGCCATAGATCTACTCTGTTCGTCGCGCGGAAGAAGACGACGACGCTCGCGCTCGTGCTTGCGATCGCCGCCGCGCGGATCCGGTCGGTCGTTATCCGGTCGATGCTGCCATCTGATCCGGTGGCGCAACGTGAGAACGGAATCTCAAACAAATAGATATTAATATTTTTTATTATGGTAAATATTAATCAGAATAGCTCGCATAAAATTCTTGATAGTACATGTTGTCCCACAACTACCATGATTTCCGGGTAAATTTTAAGAGAAAATTTTTCGTGCATGGATTTACAACTTTATACGAGTGGAAAGTCCATGCATGTACTTTGCAAGGCACACTATGTGTCTAATTGTTGGTAGTGGAGCCCCTTGCAGGAGGGCGGAACCTATTACTGCCTCCACGCTTCTACGTGAGACGAGTAAACGAGTTGCCACATGAGTTTTCACGCGTGGAAAGTTTACGTATGTAATAAAAAACATCCACATCGCGTCATGGCTGCATCAATAAGCGTCCACAACGCGTTGTGGCATTTTCACATTGCCAAAACGCGTTGTAAGCGTTTTTAAAAGTGTCACGATACGAATTTCGCGCTGTGGCCTTTTTGAATATGGGCCATTCCGCGTGAACCGGATCAGTCACCTCTCAGAAATGAATCAAATTTTGCATATCGGTAGTTTCTGACGAGACAAAATATAGTGTCAAATATTTTTTTTTTAATTGCAAATTTTTTCGATTTATGAATAATGGAAAATTTACTGACTTTTTAGTTAATAATTGCATAACTTTTTTCCTTTAAGTGCAATACAAAAATTTTTTAAATAAAAGTTGTCACAAAAGGACTATATTTGATGATGAAATTATTTACAATATAAAAAAAAATTATCTCGTACTATTTATTAAACAAATTATTTTTTAATAATTTTTTTAACTGTCAGGGAGACAATCAAAAAATAAAAAAAAATTTTTTTTAGAAAGTTTCGAACTTCCAATATACCACAAAAAATTTTCGTCGATGTGTTTTGTTTCGTTATCGAGAAAATAATTGTTTAATTTTTGTACACGTGAAGAATCGGTACTCGGTGCGCAGCCACGTCTGTATGGTGACCGCTCTCGCTCGCTGGCCGCGCGGCGCGCTAGGCGAACTTAATATCCAAGTTAATTTTCTCAAAAACGAAATAAACAGCATCGTTCTTAATTTTTTATAATGCATAGAATGGTTGAAAAATTCAAACAATACTGTTTTCAATTTTTAAAACAAACAAAAAAAACAATTAATACAATTAAAACAAATGTAATCACCAATATTTGGCAACTTTTCGCGTAATGAGGAGGACACATGAGTTATTTTATTTGTAACCCAATTATGGCCACTAAGCTGCAAAGGATTACAGCACCGATTTTTTGGCATTTTGCAGGAATATAATTGAAACAAAACGAAAGGAAGTTTGATAACCGCTATTCTATGTGCACAACAACTATTTTTTCACAACACCTCCACGGAAAGTTCGACCTCCATGCCTAGAGAGGGGCGAAAGTGGTCAATTTTACGCCAGGGCGGCCATGCACCTCGGGTCGAAAGCTTTTTCAGACTCGTGTGATTTGCTGCCCTCGCCTTCGGCTCGGGCGGCAAACTTCACACTCGTCTGAAAAACGCTACTAGTACCGATTCTTCACGCGTACAAAAATTAAACAATTATTTTGTCGATAACGAAACAAAACACATCGACGAAAATTTTTTGTGGTATATTGGAAGTTTGAAACTTTCTAAAAAAAATTTTTTTTTTATTTTTCGATTGTCTCCCTGACAGTTAAAAAAATTATTAAAAAATAATTTGTTTAATAAATAGTACGAGATAATTTTTTTTATATTGTAAATAATTTCATCATAAAATATAGTCCTTTTGTGACAACTTTTATTTAAAAAATTTTTGTATTGCACTTAAAGGAAAAAAGTTATGCAATTATTAACTAAAAAGTCAGTAAATTTTCCATTATTCATAAATCGAAAAAATTTGCAATTAAAAAAAAATATTTGACACTATATTTTATCTCGTCAGAAACTACCGATATGCAAAATTTGATTCATTTCTGAGAGATGACTGATCCGGTTCACGCGGAATGGCCCATATGTCACAACGCGTTGTGGTCGGTTTTTTCGCTCAGTGAGCGTTTTCGGTCTTTGAGCCTGACATCTCTATTTAGTGCAGCTTAGTCCACGGATATTTATCATTGTCGACATTGCTCACTTGGACCCGAGCAAAGTTTGCAATGTGATAATAGTTGCTGACATTGCCCTCGCTGGATGGACAGTGTTAACTTTGTCCACATCAAACCGGGCAATGTCCGTTAATAAAGTACTTTGCCCAGTCGCGTTGTGCAATGCTGACAATGTTGCCCGGGCAATCCTGACACTGCACACTATGCGGACTTTGCCCGTAACAATCCGGGAAGACGTAAATCTACTTCGCAAATAGTGCACTACTACACACTCTACACAGCAACAGTCCCACGCCCAGGAAATTGCTCGGTTGAATATAATGATCCCACGTCGCCTGAAAAAATATCAAGAAAATAATTGATAAATTCACATCTTCTTGTTTATAAGTCATAAGTAAATAAATATAATGATACAAATAATGTTTGTGTTATTTTTTATCGTAAATATTGTATAATTAATTTCTATTACTGTAAAACTATAATTGTACTGTAAACTAATTTTCATAGTATACTTATAATTACTTCTACCGTACTCTTATACATACAGCGGTTCCCATAAGCGGGTACCACCGACATTCCGTGTTCATTTTCCTTTTTTGCATTAAAATTGGAGCAACAAATTCCTACTCTGTATATTTCGAGAATAATTTAATCACGGATTATTTCGATATATATATATTCCATATTTGTGCGAGTAACTAAAGTTTCTAATATACCTTATTCTTGTACAGCCGGTCTCGGTGAGTTAGTTTTTAGCGAAACGCTGTTTTTAGCGTTGTTTGTAACGGCTGGAGTAATATATGTCTTTATTTCAGCTATACGCTAAGAAAAGACTTGGTTTACAATTCCACTTACCTCACACATCCATCCGCACATCAAACAACATTCTTCTTTACAAACATTATTATTTACATTATTATTTACAACCGTTATCTTTTTTGTAGCATTCCTCTCTCCTTTTCCATAATCTATTTAACACCTTTCCCTTTTCCATTCTAAAGTCATCGCATATATTCTCTAATCGTTCTCCATTATTCCTACCTAAAATCTCAAACCACATACTTGTGATGTTGCACTTGCTTATATAATGCTCTAAATTGTCCCTACCTGACTTGCAGAATCTACATTTCGTATCTTCTTCATCAAGCCAGTATTTATTTGCGTCCTCGAAATTGCCGCACCTTAATTTTACCATCGCTCTAATCTCGTCTCCTGTTTTTACTTTATCTAAGTTCGCTTTTAATAAATAACTCGGTGTTTTATTGCTCGCCTCTATCTCTTTGTACCTTGTATTATACCTTGCCTCTGCTATTTTACTGTTTATTATTTGCCCTTGAATATCCTGTTCCCTTATTCTTACTAAGCCTTTAGTATTTTTACCTTCATTATTTAATTCTTTTATTACTTCAGAGCTTCAACCATTGCTATTATAAAACCTGTCTCGTTCCAAATTATATAAATCCTTTTTCTTTTTATCCCTTGTGTCCTTTTCCTCCCAACATGCCTTTACTAAACTACCATCTTTTTTCCCTCTGCTTCTCTTCTCGAACCTCATGGCTTTTATACCCCAACAGATTTTTAGTTTCTCTAGTTTCCTTAGTATTACATACCTCGGTGTGCAAAAATAAATATCCATCTTACATAATCCAACATGACTTTTTCCAACTCCTTTTTTTCACTCCACCCCCATATCTCTGCTCCGTATTCCATCACACTTTTCACTAGGTACTTAAAAAGCGTCCATCTCCTACTAAAATCATCTTTACATAATCTTTCTCCTAAACCCCAGACCCTATTTGCAGCGATCCTTCCTTTTCTTTTCAGCTCTTTTATATGATCGACATAATTACCTTTCCTATTAAACGTGAAACCCAGATATTTGAACATTTCTACTTCCTCTATTATTTTTTCGCCCCATTTCCATGTCATTCTGCCTTTTTTACCTTTACTATTAAATACCAACACTTTACGTTTCTTCTGTATTTACTTCTAGTTTCCTTTCTTTTAAAAATATTTTTAACATGCTCATCATATCTAGTAAAGCCTCTCTATTTTTCGCTACCAAAACCATATCATCCGCGTATGCTAATGACTACACTCTTACTCCTCCAAGCTCCACTCCTCCTATACCACGCTTTTCTAAAACTTTATCAATGTCCGCATTGTATAAATTGAACAGGGCGGGGTTTATCACACAGCCCTGCCTTACACCTTTCTTCGTCTTGAAGCACCTTGTGAACCCATCCCTCGTTCGTATTGTCACCTCCGTCTCTTTGTAAATTTCTTTTATCCTGATTATTAAACTGCGATCTACTCCCTTTTCTTCCATTATCTTCCATAAAATTCCTCTGTCAGCGTTGTCGAATGCTGCCCTTAAATCCACAAATATTGCAAAAATCTTGTCTTTCCCAATTATCATACTTTTCTCCTTTTTTCTCTGCACTATATGGTTCAAGATAAATATGTTATTCATCGTAAACCTCCCTTTCCTAAAGCCGGCTTGACTGTCAGGTATCATCCCTTTCATCTCCATTATTTCCTCCAATCTGTTCCATAGAATTTCCGCATATACCTTGTATGCAGTGCACAGCAGAGAGATCCCTCTATAGTTGTCTGTTCTCTCTTTATCCCCTTTTTTATATAGGGGGACAACTATATTTGTTCGCCATTCGGCCGGAATTTTACCTTTCTTCCAAATGAGCTTCAACAGATTAGTTAAAGTCCTTCTTACTGCTGCGCCACCATACAGCCATGCTTCCATTGGGATTCCATCGACACCTGCAGCTTTGCCTAACTTCATGTTCCTGACTGCCCTCACTATCTCCTCCTCTTGCAGCTCCCTTTCTATATCTTGAACCTGTTCCTCATTTCTTTCTTCTGTTCCCATGTCACGCATCTCCAACGCTTCATCCCTTCCCTCCATCTCGGTCCCACCTAATAACTCCATGAAGTAACTTCTCCAGTTCTCTTTCGGAATATTATTCTCTTTCCATTCTTTCTTCTTTCTCCAACTGTTTATGTAGTTCCAAATTTTCTTTTCGTCCTTCAGTTTTCTTAATTCCTCTTCTTCCCTCTCTCTCTTCTCCATCCTTTTCTTCTCTAACCACCCCCTCAGGTATTTCTTACCTTCCAAATAGTCTTCCTTACTTCCCTTTCCACTTCTCCATCTTCTGTACTTTCTTTTCACCTCCCTCTTCTTGCTGGTACAACTCCTATCCCACCAGTCTTTGTGCCCTATTTTCCTTCTCTTCTTAATCTTAATTTCCTTATAAACTAAGGCTCCAAGGATCCAGTTTTTGTTTTTCTCCCATTTCCTATTCACCGACTCAATTTCCTGGTCCTCGTTTTCATTCCATGCCTCCGTCCTCTCCCTGTATAATTTCCTTGCATCTTCGTTCCAACATATGATCTTCTTTGACATATTCTGTTCCTCTTTTCCCCTTCTGCCCATCCCTCCATTTGTCTCGTATTCTCCTCTTCCTCCAGTAACAAGGTCAGGGGCAAATGATCCGAGTCCACCCTGTCCCCTATTCTAAATTCCAACACTCGCTCTTGCGCACTGTCGTTTACAATTGCATAATCAATTACCGAACACCCTCTCGCACCCACATACGTATATTCTCCATCCCAGTCCCCCTCTGTACATCCATTCAAAAAATACCATCTTTTTTCATTTATCATATCCACAAAATTTCTACCGCCGTCTCCTATGACTTTATCTTTACTCTCCTTTTCAAAGTCCTCGTGAGTCAGGTCGTGATCAATTAAAATTTTCTTACTTCCTAGCTTCTTCTTCTCCTTCATGATGTTATCCTTCGATTCCCAGCAGTCCATTTCAACTATTACTATCTCTCTTCCTACCCTGCCAGTTGACCGCATCTTTTTTACTCCCGCTTTTGCACCGAACTCCCTCTCAAGAAACGTCTCCGCTGTGTCCATTAAACTCTTGTTTTCCTTTTTATGTAAACCTCTGATCACTAGATTATTTTTCTTTTCCTTCCTTTTCTTCATATTTCTTTCTCTCTTCCTAATAATCTCCGCCACTTTTTCCACAATCTCCTCCATTTTTCCGCCGGTCGCCGCATCCGTTGTGTTTTCACTTCTTTGTTCGATCTTCGATAGTCTTTCTTCTATCTTATCCCTCCTCTCCGCTACCTTTTCTTCTTTTTTTCTCCAACCCTCTTCTAAGACGTTCATCCTCTCTCTCATCTCTCTCAAGATTGCCAGCGAACCGTCCTCTTCATCCTTCTTTGTTGCAGACAGAACTCCCGTTTCTTTCTTCTCACCTACAGCGCCGACTCCTTCCTTCGATTTGCCCATTCCTGGTGGCGTCCTCACAGTCTTGTTATCTCTCTTGAAAATTTCTTTCGCACGTTGTTCGTTTTCCTCTCTTTTCCTCTTAGCTTTCGCTAACTCACATGCCGTGCTGTTATCGCTCGTCATAAACTCCAGTATGCTGACCGAGTTCGATCTTTTTCTCATTCTTAACTCCTTTTTGTAAGTCTTCCTTTTCCTCTTTTTTCTTCTTTTGGTGTGGCAAAAATTTCTTTACTTGTTTTCTCACTGCTTGAACTCTTCCTTATTGCTGTTTTCCCGCTCTCGTCCGCTTCTCCCTCCATCCTGTACGTCCCACGTTCACGCTTGCCTTCTAGTCAATCTTCTTAACCGCTGCCTCTATGCCTAGACTGTTCCGTCTAGTGACGCTACCTACTCTATCCGTGACGCAAATCCGCTCCCTTTTGGAACGCACTGCGCTATTTTCCCGCCTTCTCTCACCTAACCTCTCCCTCTTTCTACAACATTTAGCGCTCTTTTCCTTCACTAATTAATATTTCCCTGCTACTTCTATTATCCTATCCTAAATTTAAGATCTTCTTCCTACCTTTTTACCTTTTTAACGCCTACCTCGACTCCTGTTTCCCTCTAAACTCTCGCTTAATTTATCCGCAACTCTCACACGCATGCACAACACACTCGCTCCACTAACCAAGTCCTGTAACGGCTGGAGTAACAAAATCGGGAATAATGTAATTAATGTACATACTACAAAAATACGTTTTTGTCTTTTATTTTCAAGGTTTTTTCTTTATAGCTGTGCTAACTTTATTCGGAAGCTATAAGCCATTGTTTCAAACAAATCGACTGGAGCAACAACATCGGGAATAAAGCAATTAATTAACAAAAAATAGTAATTAATTTTTATATAAGTTGCATATTCAATTGTGCTGAAATGGCTTTTCACCAAATTCGGTAATGTTTGATGGTATATTGAGTTCATTTAAAGTCTAAAACCAATTATCCATTCACTACCCAGATAGTCAAGCGTGATATAGCATATTGAGCAAACTAATGTATTTCATGTGTTGTTATATATTTGCTGTAAATTTGCTGACATCGAAATAGAACACAGGTACATGACTGCTTATACATGCAATCAGTTGACACAATTTCGAGAGCAAACTGTCCGCAATACTGGTACGTTATGTTGTCTGTAACATGTCGGCAACATGACAGCAATGTATGATTCGTCGTTCCATCTTGAGCATCATGATGCAAACAACTGATGGCAACAACACATATATAATGATTTCCATCCGTTATTGCGTATATGTCTTTAAGCTATGAAGTTTTTTAATTGTAAGTTGTTGCTAACATAGTGTTGACAATATGAAATTGTCATACGTTTCTAAAGAATGTGCAAATGTCGTATCCGATAGATGGCATCCGTTAGAATCTGTTTCTCGTATTTAAAATATGGCGAACGATAGTACATATGAACGATATATAAATGACAGAACTGCACAACTTGTATTAGTTGTATCGTGGAGTCCACTTTTATAATAGTGTGGCACACTTTTAGATTGATTTTATATTAATGGTACCTTTATTTTTGAAGACTGATAATAATTAAATAAACACAAAACATAAAATGTATATATTTTGTAACAAATCTGATTTCTTAATTAATTATAATTTTGTATATAAATTTGATTTTTACAATCCTTTTATTAAAACGTCATTAAAAGGCCAAAAAGGTCATACAAATCACGTTTTTAAATGTCGTCTTGAAATGTCGTCATTGGTCTGTGACTTATTCCTGTCATTTTTAAGTCATTCTTACATGATTATAAAAGGATAATTGACGTAACGATTGACTATTGTTGTGCCGCGCCTTGAAAAGCTCAGGACCGGCACCGATTCTTGAGATCCGCCGAATAGGAGGGAGAGAGGACACTGACGATAATGAGTTTGCAGTCGAGTTGAATAAACAGATATTTTTATTATCACACTCGTCGATTTTTCACTACCCTGACTTGCGGGTTACAATATGATTAACGTTCGGTTTACTCACGGTACGCGTGCGGTTATTCGACTGCCCGCCGTTCCCCAGCGAGAAATGACCCCATCGAATCGACGTCTAATTGACGTCGAAATCATCGATATTACATCATATCGAAATAATGCTCGAAATTTGAAGCTTATTTCGATGTTTGTGCTATATGACATTTTTTAAAAGAAGAGATTATTTATGACATACATTCATCGCGCCAGACTGTAACAGGCAAATTATGTATTTTCTGTTAAGACATCGATATTTCATCATTTCGATATCGATTCGAAGCTATTTTGATTTGCCTGTCAAATATATAATAACATTGCCATTATATAGAATGCAATATAAATAAAAAATTATATTGTATTGGCAGACATGGATAATGTAAATATTTTATGATATGAGCATTATAATAATTGCATTACAATGTTAATTTTTTTAGGCTTCCATTTCCATTAAATAGTTACTTTATAACTGTAAAAGTCACAACAAAATTCCTGTTTGTAATTTGACAATTTTGAAAACTAAAATATTATATAATAGGTACATTTTCAGTAATACATCCGCTCATTTATTAAACAAGAAGTTAAATTAAGCAACTAATTAAATTATTAATATTAAATATTTATACAATAAGATATTTGTATTTACATTTAGCAAAATAAAAAACAAGTTTAATTATGAAAATAAATATTAATAATTAAACTTATTAAAAATTAAATAATTTGTTCAGATATTGCGCTCGAATTTTTTTCGCGTTTTACAACGCCCGATCGTTTCACAATAGATGGCGCGACGCGCGAGTCGCCACTCTCAAAGAGTCCCCGCCTCTTTCCTCACTCGTTTGGTGTCATAGCCGCACTTGCTTGCGTTTCTTCGAACGTGTCGAGTCCGTTACCTCTTTCTTGACGGATTGATCGTTGTGGCGCGTGTTCTGGAGACCAACCGAACGAGAGTCGGATGACCAGGGAGAGCTGCGGCAGCTAACGTCCAAGAGGGAGGATCGAGGCGACGAGTCCGGTTCAACGAGCGGAGTCCTTAAGAGATTCTCATTGGGGCGCCATATTTATTACTTTCATTTGAGGGTTTATATTTTATACCGTCATTTTTAAGGATTAACCATTAATTGAAGGTTAACTATCACTTGAAGGTTAACCATCATCCAAAGAAAAACCCTTAAAGTTGGGTGTGATTTCGAACCGCCAATTGAAGATTAACCTTCAAATGATGGTTAACCTTCAATTGGCGGTCCGAAATCACACCCAACTTTAAGGGTTTTTCTATGGTGTTTTTTTAACAGTTAACACCAAAAGTTGAGTGTATTTTTCCATAAGGGTAGAGAAATCATCTTCCTCAAAGTGTGCAGAACATAATATCATTGCACTTGTAACCTTAAAGTCCGATGTTGGCCCAGCAAACGCAAAAGGATTAAAAGATATTAAAAATTTTTAATACCTTTGAATCCCTTTTTCGGCAGAATTAGATGAAATTAGATGGGATTCGAAATAAGATGGTCCAATCCCATGGAATCAAAAAAAGAAATTTTCAATTCCATCCAATCCTACACGCAGAAAATTTTTCTCGAAAATATAAGTATACACGAATGAAGTAAATACCATACTAATCTTGCGCAGCTAGGATATAATCATAATATGCAAAAGATTTCAAGATAGTATAGGAAAATTTAGAGAGCAAAGAATAAAACTATACGCAGTTTATCCCGAATATGGCTGATTGACAAAAAACTTATAGGCTGTAGCGGTCAGCTGTCCGCCACGAGCGAACTTGAGAACGCTGCAGAAACCCTGCTGAGCTGCCCTAGATATAGAGGTCGATGTTGAACCTTAATTGCGCGAAAGTATACCGGCGATGCGCCGCGTAGCGGGCGCGAGCCGGACCCTTTCGTCGCGCAAGCCCGCGTTGCCTCTCGCACCGTGCGCCTTCCGTCGTCCACGATCGTGTGCAATCAAGTGGCCTCCTCCGCGTAAGCGAGTCGCGCCGAGCTCCGGGGAGTCCGGAGGAACGACGGGGAAACCGTATGCGTCGTGTTTATCGTCGTTATTCGCGAATGTTTACAGCTGGCATGTTAAATGGCAATGAACATGGAAGTGGCGGAGGTGTCCGGGGTGGCGTCCGACGACGCTACCTCGCCGGGGGCCCAGTGCGGACCCGCGACCCTCGCGAGCGAATCGTCGCCGTCGCCGTCGCCGTCGCGTCGCCGCGCGTCGGCGACGACGCAACGGCCGAGGGACCCGTCGACGCGCGACGGCCGAGGGACCCGTCGACGCGCGAACGACGACGAGCGACGGCGCCGCGAATTCAATGGTATTCATTTTATTGTCAGAATAGACGGAATTCAATGGAATTCAACACGGAAATTTTTAATTCTTAGTTTGGCATTCAATGGTATTCATTTCGTTAATGGAATCAATGGTATTCAATGGAATTCATGAGAAAACTTTCCAATCCCTAACCTGGCATTCAGTGGTATTCATTTCGTTACGTTTTTGTGTCGGAATTGGATGGGATTCAAAAAAGACAAATTCTTTCCAAAATAAGGAATTCCATGATATTGAAACTATTTCAATCCCTTTTTTGGACAAAATGGAATTCGGAAAGTCCTTAATTGAATTCCTGGCAATCCCGTTTTAATTCTTTTTAATCTTTTTTCGTTTGCTGGGGGGGTAGTGCATTCTCCCAAAGTTTTCTTTTCTCCTTATCCTTCGGAAATCTGTGCACTCCTTTATTCGTGCAGTTATCCGCACAACACACTATCATTTCTGTTCTAGATTGAAGAACCGCTATCAATAAACACGGCAACACGCACAATCAAACTTCAATATATAGGTTATTATGTCTAATATATTTCAATTAATATTTCAGTTAATATTTCAGTTATTTCAGTTAATGAATGCGAACAAACATTATCGATTGACATACAGTGATAATATTTTTATTACAATACTGATTTTTCCCATATGTTAACAATTGGTGTTTGAAATTCGCGCGGAATACTACCAATTTTGATATGGTGCTGCACTCTATGCTAACTTTCACTGATCAACCCCATTAATCTGTGGTTATAGACAAGTGCAGTTGATAAAGAAGCATCAGGGTGAGAAGATCGTCACTGTCCACTGGATCATCAAAGTCAAGCGACTCAGACCACAGATTAATAAACAGATAGCCAATGGCCCCTCTCAAGTCGAGACCAGCATTTCCGTGCTTTGATTACCGACACACTTTGCCCCTTACCGCCAGCTTTGCCCCTAGGATTGAGTCCGGACTAAATCACATATGACAGACTTTGCCCCTGGTGCGAGTCCGGACTAAATATACCCGATTTTACCTACAGCTTTGCCCCTGGTGCGAATCCAGACTAAATATACAGTGATGCCAGATTGCCCAGATTTCAGCAGTAAATGCAGTGATGTCAGATGTTTGACGCTCGGTCAGCCGCGAGGCGAGCCGGCGAGAATCGTGCTAGGCTTCTTTCTCGGCGCTCGCGCTCGCGCGCGCGCGCACGCCTAGGTCTTGTCGTCCCTTATTAATTAATTACTTATGATATTTAGTGATTATAGATATATGTATATATATAATCAATAAATATCATAAGTAATATATATATATATATATATATATATATATATATATATATATATATATATACATTATATATATACATATATATATATATATATGAAGCCGAGACCGAGGATTAATGAACTGAATGAACAATACTATTGTTATTATATAATAATAAAGAAAACTTATTTTGTAATTTGAAAATAATTTCTTATTTTTTTATGAGCAAATCGTTAACTTTTCTAAAGTTGTTAGAAAATATGCGAATAATTTTAAAGATTGTCAATTTTCCTTAGTTTATATGTATTACATAACAACTCATTTGCCTAAAAAAATAAAAATGCAAAGAAAATTAGAAAAAAACCAGGACTCGAACTTGAGACCTTCAGCATTTTAGCCGATCGTTTTACTCGCGCTCGTCCACGTTTACTATTTATAGAAAATTGCTTCTATCGGCTCGATAGATTACGCACATGGAAACTTTAAGCAATTTTATTTCATTAATTATTTGACATTGGCACAAGTTACTATGTCTTGTAAAATACATACAGTAAAATTAAAGGACAAATTTTTGCAATAACAGTTCTGTGTATTTCACTTTTACGAATAGATTACGTACATATTGTTGCTCAACGGAAACCGCGAGAAAGTGATGGTCTCTTCTGTCATGAGATAATGTAAAAATTTGTTTTTTTTTAACATTGCAATAATTTTAATATGTATAAATTAAAAAATATATAAGTAGCTAAAGCTCGTATGTCTTAGATAAAACAAGGACAAGAGTCAATAATCGAACAACATGATTCTAAATAATATAGTTTAATATTCCGTCAAAATAACTGAGACGTTTCGTGCTTTACAAAGACTTTTTCAATCAATCAAATAAATCCCTCTAATTAACTGTAATACATCATATCATATGATAATCCCGTTACATAAAAAATCCGTCGAGAGATGAAATAAATTAAAAGGAAGTTTAACATCATAAGATTAACATTAATTAATAATTATAGCATTTTTATTATGGAATTTATCCTCTATTGATTTAAATCATAGCGGTCGTTTTTACTTTCTTAATATTAATAATTATAGTATACAAATTACATGGAGTTATTATAAGAAGCCACATCAAGTTGAAAGCCCAAAAAACCGATTAACAAATAGTCGAAATGTATGCGTGGTCAAACTATAAATTTAATTAGAGAGTTGTTAACAATTAAAACTTTAAAAATAATTATTTGTTTAATGGCGAGAAAAATCGTGTTAGAAGGCTGAAAAATGTGGAGCGAACGGCTTTAATCATCGCGTGTCAAAAAATTTTCCGAAGTTAAGCTATGTAATAGTCAAGTAGTAAAAAATCTATAAATTTAGTAAAAATCGAATTTTTTAAAACTGTGACATAAAAAAGTAGTAATTCTCAACAAAAAGTAGACTTATAGTCTTACAAAATCGAATTAGCATCAGCAAAATTCTCAAATTAACGAAGGCTTCTATGCTTCAGTTCCAAAAAGCGACTGAACGAGCAAGGACTCAGAAATTTGTCAGTAAAGGTTGATCGTGGTGATAAATAAAGCTAGAGAAAGTAAGTTATTAATTTAATAATTATCCCTGGTGTACAAATTTGACTGAAAATATAATGAAATCAATTGACTCCTTTTCATTATTATTACATAAATATCATTATGAAAATTTCAGTTTTTAGTTAATTTCAGTTAAATTCAATAACTTTCATGATATCGAATATTTTAACAAATTTTTCATTATTATTTAACAGTATAATTTAATTTTTTTTATATTTCACAGTATTTACATTAAATTTCATTAAAAAATGCATTCTGCGCTTGCCGCAGTGACTACTGTTAAAGTGTATTCTGCGCTCGCCGCAGTGACTAATAGCCATATTCACCTCTATCAAGTTAGCCCTCCCACCATCGCAAAAAAAATCCGCACCTATTATAAAATTTAGTGCTATTTATGTGCTAATTTGTTGCTCTAGTCCGGATTTTGTTGCTCAAACCGTTTAGCAGGAAATCGCGATCGAAATGGGTGGGGCCAGCTTGTCGTCAAGCTAGCCCCCCCTCATAATAAAAAACCTATATAGAGTGCTCAAATCCAAAAAACAAATACACCAGAATTTGTTGCCTTTTTGTTGCTCCAAGATAGCGTGAAAACATTTTTGAAATATAACGTTTTTTTTTTTTAAATACGTATATCCGAATACTTAACAGACAGCACTATATTGATTACATCTTAAACAACGTTATATTTCCAAAATGTTTTCACGCTATCTTAAAGCAACAAAAAAGCAACAAATTCTGGTGTATTTGTTTTTTGGATGTATACTGTATAAACGTTTTTTCGATTTGAGTACTCTATATATGTTTTTTCGCATGGGGAGGGGGGCAGCTTGACGCAAGTTCTAGCCCCACCACATACTAAAAAACACATATAGAATGCTCAAATCCAAAAAACAAATACACCACAATTTGTTGCTTTTTTGTTGCTCCAAGATAGCGTGAAAACATTTTCGAAATATAAGGTTCTGTAAACAATATCACTAATAAATACTGCATCTTCGACCGTTATCTACGACTTGGACGGCTAAAAACTAAGTAAAAGAATTTGTTGCTCGGATCTTTTTGTTATTTAAATATTCTATGGACCGTGCCCTACCAGAATATGCAACATATGATTTTGTTGCTCGCCCCTAACTGCAAATAAACAAATTATTTATCTCCGCGTCGACCGTTATCTACAACTTCCGTGACTAAAAACTAAGTAAAAGAATTTGTTGCTCTTCTCTTTTTGATCTTAAAATATTCTATGGACCGTGCCCTATCAGAATATGCAACTTACGATTTTGTTGCTCGCCCTTAACTGCAAATAAACAAATTATATTTCTCCGCATCGACCGTTATCTGCGACTTCGATGTCTAAAAACTATAAGTAAAGAAATTTGTTGATCGGGTCTTTTTGTTATTTAAATATTCTATGGACCGTGTTCTACCAGAATATGCAGCATATGATTTTGTTGCTCGCCCCTAACTGCAAATAAACAAATTATTTATCTCCGCGTCGACCGTTATTTACGACTTTGATGGCTAAAAACTAAGTAAAAGAATTTGTTGCTCTTCTCATTTTGATCTTAAAATATTCTATGGACCGTGCCCTATCGGAATATGCAACTTGTGATTTTGTTGCTTGTTCCTGACTACAATAAAATAATTATAGGTAATTATGTTGTATTTATAAATATTGTATTATCTGTAATTATTATTCTAGTAAACACGTACTTAGTCTTTGGAATAATAGTTACATTGCAGTTGCATAATATAATTATAATTACAACATAACTACCTATAATTGTTTTATTGTAGTCAGAAACAAGCAACAAAATCATAAGTTGCATATTCTGATAGGACACGGTCCATAGAATATTTTAAGATCAGAAAGAGAAGAGCAACAAATTCTTTTACTTAGTATTTAGCCATCGAAGTTGTAGATAACGGTCGACGCGGAGATAAATAATTTGTTTATTTGCAGTTAGGGGCGAGCAACAAAATCATATGTTGCATATTCTGGTAGGGCACGGTCCATAGAATATTTAAATAACAAAAAGATCCGAGCAACAAATTCTTTTACTTAGTTTTTAGCCATCCAAGTCGTAGATAACGGTCGAAGATGCAGTATTAGTGATATTGTTTACAGAACCTTATATTTCGAAAATGTTTTCACGCTATCTTGGAGCAACAAAAAAGCAACAAATTCTGGTGTATTTGTTTTTTGGATTTGAGCACTCTATATAGATTTTTTATTATGGGGGGGGGGGGGCTAGCTTGATGACAAGCTGACCCCACCCATTTCGATCGCGATTTCCTGCTAAACGGTTGGAGCAACAAAATCCGAACTAGAGCAACAAATTAGCACATAAATTGCACTATATTTTTTAATAAGTGCGGATTTTTTTGCGATGGTGGGGGGGACTAACTTGATAGAGATGCCGTATTCATATTATAGTCCTTCCTTGAGTAAGGATTCCTTGTTCCTCATTCTACACTTCATAAATTTTAAGGTTCCTTGATCGATCAAGGAAGGTTAATGAAATGTAGAATAACTAATAAGGAACAAGGAATCCTTATTCCTCAAGGAAGGACTATAAATACGGCTATAACTGTCAAAATGCATTCTGTGCTTAGAGCTGTTTATAATGTGCAAATAAAATATACGCTTGCTCATCTATCTGCATTAGTGTCATCTTGTGCACTGTGTTGATACAAGAATTCGTGCAAATGGAGTAAATTAATTGCTACCCATATGTGCACATGAGTGCATTTATATCTTACCGTTTAGAGTACAAAATATATTCTCTAGTAATGGGTAGATATGATTGCAACCCGTCTGTAATACAGCAGCGTGTTTATAATCCAGTAAGTAAATTAATAGCAAATTATTGCCAATTTGACATTAAACTTACTTACAAAGAACTTTGTCCATTTTTATAAAGGTTTTAGGCCCCTCGCGTCTAGTAACGAGACTTAAAATGAAAGATTATTGTTAGAGGATCGAAATATTTTTGTATAAACAAAATCCTATATTGTAAGTTAATACCGTTCAGAGATACACTCTTTGAAAAATTAGAAAAATGTACGAAATGGCTTTGTTTCATTCGATTTTTCGACGTCTTAGGCACCTCCTTGTGATGACGGATATATTTTAATATATCAATTGAAGTACTTTATACAAATAAATTTGTTACGACTGATCCAGCTAATTGCAAGTTTCTGGATGTGAGTCAGGGATATTCAAAATAATTGATTGTATCCATTACCACTATCACCACGGAGAAATGTCCTGGATGCCGAGAAATCGAATGAAAGAATGCTGTATAGTATATTTTTCTAATGTTTCAGAGAGTGTATCTCTAAACAATGTCGACTTAGAAGATTGTGTCTGTAGAATGTTCCTCTAACAATAATTTTTTATTTTAGCAAAGTCTCGTTGTTAGACACGAGGGTTCTGAAATAGACAGGGTTCTTTGTGGCAAATCTAATTATCAATAAAGTGAAACGTGATATAAAATAATGTAAAATCTCACAAAGTGAGAGAATGTAAATGTAATGTTTTATTATAAAATTACAATAAATATTTTAAAATTGAAAAATCTTCCTATACTTATCTTCCCGATAAATCATGTAATGGTCATCACCTGCGATGATGTTTAAAATTTCCCAGAGAACTTTGTTCCCAATTGCAAATAACACTTAATATAATACTAAAAAGCAGCGTACATTAAAATATGTTTAACGCATTACATTTGTTTTGCTTTTTCACTTAACTTTTGCATTTACTTACAATAGATTGGGCAGTAAAAATAATCAATAACTCAATAACATAAATGTTTTGTCGTTTATAGATCTTCGCAAGTTCGAATTCCATTTCAACGATGACAAAATCTTTTCTTGTTCATATTTTTTATTGTTTCTATCGTATATCGACTGATATCTTTCGGGAGATCGTATCTCAAAAACTGTCACTTTACACTATTCCTAAATTTTTGTTTTGTTGATAAGCAACAAACAAGATAGTTTGCTTTACTGTTTAAAAGTATAGTAATTTGGAATTAAAATACAGCTTTATTGTTTAATTTGATATTATTTGTGGGAAACAAACGCAAAACGCAATTTTTATAGATATGACGCACTTCAAAATTGTAATCAAATGAACAAGATACGACATATTTATTTTTGAATAACATTTATTATTGTCATTTAAAAATAAATATGTTGTATCTTGCTCATTTGATTATAATTTTGAAGTGCAAATTTGTCGTATCTACAAATACAAGAAAATACGAGAAAATTTCGACAACTATAATTCATTTTTGGTAATCTATTTCAAGATAGGATGTAGACACTTAGCTTCGGGGTTGCCTGACTGAGCGTTTAAGCAGAAAAATTGGAAATTGTGTAAAATCGACCTCGAATTGTGTAAGATACGACCTCCCGATAGATATCAGTCAATATGTGAAAAATATATTTCTTGATTAAATTAATAAATTAAAATGTAAGAAATTAATAATAAAATAAAAATTAATTCTATAAACTGAAATTAAAAATATTAGATATTAATGAAAATTTAAATAAAAATAAAAATTATAATCAATAATTTTATAAACTAAAAATATTTTTGTAACATTCTTTGCAGTGTGTGTGAAGATGGGTATACTTAGTATCGGTATCGTTAAATTGATTATCAATTTAATTATGTGATTGTACGTTTCAGTTTCAGACTGCGTTTCAAGATTGAAAGTACGGGCTCGTGTAGTTGACAAAGCGAAAGAATGTACTTTTAAAATTTACACGAAAAATTGTTACTATATAGGTGAACAAAATTCAGCCTGACCGTATTTGGCAGTTTAATTTGATGAAAATATTAATTTTATGAAATTATCAGGGAAATTACATAAAAGTTTATTTGAAATTTTAATTGATATACAAACATGAAACTTTCCTACACAGTATAAATAATAATTATAATTAATAGTATAAGTTTATTAAAGAAGCATCGCAAATTAAAATATTTATCCTTTATTTGTTCTTAAAAGAAATTTCTTATGTCACTTATGATTAAAAATATATAATTGATGCATGATTATATTAACACCGAGATTAACACAGAATCTATTGCGTCAAAAAGTTGCAACTATATACCCAGCGAGAAATGACCCATCGAATCGACATCAAATTGACGTCGAAAACGTATATCGAAAAGTAATTGAAATATTCATCGATCTCGATGGAAATGTGGTATCACTTTCGATGACTTTTCAATTCAGAATAAATCGATTTCGACTCGATATTGATTACTATTTCCTCACTGCAGCTATTATTAGAAACCATAAAACATGATCTTTTTCTTGTATTATACATTAAAATAAATAAATATATTCACATTCCACTACTTATGTGTTTAATAGTATATCGAAAATATATCAAAAATTATCTATTTATTTCTCCCCAATATCTTTATTAGAAGAGCACAAAACTTACAATAGAAATAATTTTTACAATTAATTTATTTATCTAGGTAGAATTGCACATATATGCACATTTATTATTACAAAAATATATTACTTAAGTCTAGATAGAGTTGCATATATATGTATTTATTATCAAAAACATATATTATTTAAGTCGCTAGATAGAGTTGTACATATATGTATTTATAATCGCAAATATATATTATTTAAGTCTAGATAGAGAATATATATTGCACATAATGTATATTTATTATCACAAAAAAACAGATTTGACAGATTGACTTAGTGCAATTAACATAGATTGATTCAGTGTAATTAAGATTTAGGAAAGTTTGTCATTGAATGAAGTTTGTCATTAATGCATTTTTTTACAAAGTCAATTTGTTTAAATTAAAAATAAATTATTAAAAGTAAAAGTAAATGGTTATTTTATATCCCAAGTAAATTGCGCCATAACTTGTTCCTAATATACTGATCATATGTACGTCAAAATATAAATAGTCCCCATACAGCACAAAATATTTTCAAAAAATATGTCTAAATATTTCTATAAAAATATTGCAAAAAACATTTTAAAATGGTTTTGGAAATATTTTAAAATGGTTTAAAAATATTTTGTGATAACGTTTGTTAAAATATTTTAAGAATCTTTTAGAAATATTTTTTAAAATGTTTTTATTTACCATCCAGATAATATTTTCTTAAATATTTGAAATATATTTTTAAAATATTAATTAAAATCTACATATATATTGTTTTATAATCTTGTTTCAAAATATTTAAAAAATATTATTTTGAATTTTTTAAGTTCCCTCGCGGCGTGTTGCTTTCGCGCCGCGGTCGTTATCTCTGGCGCCGCCTAAGCAAAAGTTTTCTAAGTCCTCTCGCTGCGTATTGCTTTCGCGCCTCGGTCGTTACCTCCGGCGTCGTCCAAGCAAAAGTTTTCCAAGTTCCTTCGCGGCGTGTTGCTTTTGCGTCGCGGTCGTTACTTCCGGTGCCGTCCGAGCAAAAATTTTCTAAGTTCTCTCGCAGCGTGTGGCTTTCGCTGGAACGAATCGGTACAGCGTCCAAGTTTTGTCGGATTAAACTATAACATTTTTTTACAGCAAGAGCTATAATTTAGCAACCCATGTGCGAATGTCGGACTTCTGCCAGAGTTGTCTGCATGGCCCAGAAGTGGCACAATATTGGCTGCCAAGACTTGATGGGTGGTACTGCCCCAGTGCGGATAAACCGCTAGATCAGTATTGTGCCAGTCTCGGTGACCAGTACCCCCATCCAACCATATTCTGTTCCGAGGCCAGTCTCGTCTCAGTACTGACCGTGTATAAGGCCAGAAATGATATTGTTCTGTGGCCAGGAGTCGGCTCAGTACTGGGCATGTATTGGGTCAACTTAGAAAATTTTCGCTCAGCGCCGGAGGTAACAACCGCGCGAAAGCAACACGCCGCGAGGGACTTAGCGTTTTGCTCGAGCGTCGCCGGAGGTAACAACCGCGCGAAAGCAACACGCCGCGAGGGGACTTAGCTTTTTGCTCGAGCGGCGCCGGAGGTAACGACCGCGGCACGGAAGCAACACGCCGCGAGGGGACTTTTCGCTAGAGCCGGAGGTAACGACCGCGTTCGTGCCTCTCGATTACAAGTACCCCGAATTATGGTGTCATTCGTCTCGTTTTGCGTCAACATGGCGTATCGTCAACCCCCGAGCTGCCGGATATCTTGTACGGTAATCGAATTTGCGTCGTCGTCGCTCTCAGCGGTCAAGTCCCGATGGTCTCGATATTTCGTCACCGGCGCCCGTAAGCGGCCGTGCGTAAGACCGTGCGTCGCCGACCGCTCGGCCGGCCGGTTGAGTACTATAAGAAGTGCGGTGCGCTTGGCGAGCCGAGCGATACGAGCGATACGTATGGACGTACAAACGCGTTTCGCTTGGTCCGTACAAATGTGTAAAACGTTTGTGGAATACGGCTTTATCATGCATGTTGTTAACGTTATTATATTAATATTATATTATGTTAAATATACGAATTTCATATTAATAAATAATTATTACATTAATTGTAATTGCGTTATTATTTTTAATATTTACCGGTTATTATCATTACACAATTTTTGAACACTATAAAGATATGTTATATAGGAGTATAAGCAACAAGAAAGCGTCAGAATTAAAGGATCACCACACACACTAGTCCGTTCGACCATCGATGTCAAGCGACGTTAGGTGCGGTATTGACTCGGATGGGTGACCGCGCGGCTGTATGCACACATGACATATACATAATAAATGTATTTTCTTTTTTTTGTTTTTCTAAAATTCTTATTTCACAAAAGCATAACGGCATATACATACCTTTAAATGACTTATATTTATGTCATTTTTAAAGCATTTTTAAAATAATTATGAACATATTTTATTTTTTAAAACAATATTTCTAAAAGATTTTACAAATATTATTGAATATATTTATTTGCAATCTTTTAAAAATATTTTTGAAAATATTTTTCTGACATGATCTGACGGACATAGAAACATTCTAAAAATATTTTTGTAAATTATTTTAAATTATTTTAATCTTCTAAAAAATATTTTAAAAATATTTAAAAAACATTTTGTGCTGTATGGGTCTTGTATGCAAAATGTAAAAAAAGACATAAATTGTAAACAAATTAATATTAGAATTAGTAGAACAGATGTGTATTTAATTTTCTCTCTTTTATGAGTTTATATTTTTGAAATGTTTGACTTTGAGAATAAAATGTCTGTACAAAATCAACATCTCTAACAATAAGTTAAATAACTGTTGAAATAGATATAATATAAACACTTGCTATGTTAAATTTCATAAATAGCATATAATAATTACTGATATACCCTTATGGAAAAATGCACTCAACTTTCGGTGTTAAAAAAAACCGTTAAAAAAACACCACAGAAAAACTCTTAAAGTTGGGAGTGATTTCGGACCGCCAATTGAAGGTTAACCATCATTTGAAGGTTAATCTTTAATTGGCGGTTATACCCAATTTTAAGGGTTTTTCTTTGGATGATGGTTAACCTTCAAGTGATAGTTAACCTTTAATTAATGGTTAATCCTTAAAAATGACGGTATAAACCCTAAAAATATGAATCCTCAAATGAAAGTAACAAATATGGCGTCCCAATGAAAATCTCTTAAGGGCTCCGCTCGCTGAACCGGACTCCTCGCCTCGACTCTCCCTCTCGGACGCTAGCTGCCGCAGCTCTCCCTTTCCTGGCAGTGAGCTCTCCCTGGTGATCCGACTCTCGCTCGGTTGGTCTCCAGAACACGTGCCGCAACGATCAATCCGTTAAGAAAGAGGTAACAGACTCGACACGTTCGAAGAAACGCAAGCAAGTGCGGCCATGACACCTAACGAGTGAGGAAAGAGGTGGGGCCGGCAGGGGCTCTTTGAGAGTGGCAACTCGCGCATCGCGCCATCTAATATGAAACGATCGGGCGTTGTAAAACGCGAAAAGAATTCGAGCGCAATATCTGAACAAATTATTTAATTTTTAATAAGTCCAATTATTAATATTTATTTTCATAATTGAACTTATTTTTTATTTTGATAAATGTAAATACCTTATTGTATTAATAATTAATATTAATAATTTATTAATTAGTTGCTTAATTTAACTTCTTATTTAATAAATGAGCGGATGTAGTACTGAAAATGTACCTGTTATATAATATTTTAATTTTCAAAATTGTCAAATTACAAACAGGAATTTTGTTGTGACTTTTACAGTTATAAAGTAACTAGAAATGGAAGCCTAAAAAAATTAATATTGTAATGCAATTATTATAATGTTCAAATTATAAAATATTTACATTATCCATGTCTGCCAATACAATATAATTTTTTATTCATATTGTATTTTATATAATGGCAAGTTATTATATATTTGACAGGCAAATCAAAATAGCTTCAAATCGATATCGAAATGATGAAATATCGATGTCTTAACAAAAAATACATAATTTGCCTGTTTACAGTCTGGCGCGATGAATGTATGTCACAAATAATCTCTTCTTTTAAAAAATGTCATAAAGCACAAACATCGAAATAAGCTTCAAATTTCGAGCATTATTTCGATATGGATGTAATATCGATGATTTCGACGTCAATTTGACGTCGATTCGATAGGTCATTTCTCGCTGGGTACCATTCAGAATTGATGAATTATTTTTTAATTATGTATTCGAAGTTAAGGATTTTTTATAAATAATTGCAATATTAATTGGATGGCAAAGTTAATTAAAAATAGCGGATATTAAAAATGAAAATGATAGAATTTTTATTTTTGATATCTGGCCGCTATATGGCTAATTTATCAGCTGAATTTAACATCAAATTAATATTTAGCAACCTAAAAAACTCTTAAGTTTAAATAACAAAAAAAATTTCATAGTTTCTTAATTAATGGTCTATGTAAGTCGCAACTTTGATGCAACAGACTCTATGTTAATCATTAATATCTTTTTAACTATAATTGACATAACAAATTTCTAAGGGCTAAAAGTCCTAACAATTAACATACTTAATTTTGATTGCAATATAACTTCTCTAACACGTCACACGGAATTCTCGGCTTAGAGATCAGTGCTCTGATTCTATAACAATTAACAACAATTCGTTATCATTATATTGTCGTTGCGCAGCTTTTTTATCATATATTATATCTGCACAACGATATTATAACGATGATAACGAAACTGTAGTTATAAGAGTTACAGAATATAGCTTTAACGACGCGACTTATCGACTGTTACCGAAACGACTGTTGCCGCGGCGCGACTTCGTCCGAAAATGACCCGCTTTATCTTAAGAGTAGTTACTGCATTAGCCGCTACACGGTATGGCGCTGAAACCAGTGAGAAATGCTGGTCTCGTCTCAACCCGGACCTTTGGCTATCTGTCTATTAATCTGTGCTCAGACGCGGTACTGTACTAGGATGGGTGACCGCCTTGAGAGCGGCTATACGCACATGGCATGTAACGAAACAGTTAAAAAAAGTTTTTTTTTCTTAGATAAAGAAAAAGAACATTTTTTTATAAACGTTTATCAAGTAGACATTTTAACATTTTAATTTTATAAATTATAAAAAACATTCATAGAAACCGGTATGTTGTACAATGGACCTATTTTTGCCGTCAATAAGACGTCAGAAAATGACGTCGTGTGGATGTGACATATCGACGTCATTTTCGGGTCTCACGAGACCTATGTAGGACGTCAGATTGGTCATTTTGTGACCAAAATTCGCTGTCATTACGACGTCATTTTGCTACTTGGGAGATAAACACACATGGTCTTATTGACGTCAATTTAAGGTCATATTTCGTCCATGACGTCGTATGTCCTTTATATGACGTATATTTGGCGTCCTATTGTGGACGAAAGTATGACGTCATGAAAAGGACACGAATTAGACGTCATTTTAAGATCAAATTTGGTAAGACACGACAATTTGGTACACGACAATTTTATTTTCATTTTTTGAGTTTTTTTTAATTAAAACAGACCCATACAGCATAGAAACTTGCAAGACATTGCATTAACGTTACAAGTTGCAATGTAGTGTTGTAAAGACAATTGCAACATTTCGTTGAAATATTAGAACAACACCCTTATGGAAAAATACACTCAACTTTTGGTGTTAACCGTTAAAAAAACACCATAGAAAAACTCTTAAAGTTGGGTGTAATTTCGGACCGCCAATTGAAGGTTAACCATAATTTGAAGGTTAAACTTCAATTGGCGGTTTGAAATCACACCCAACTTTAAGGGTTTTTCTTTGGATAATGGTTAACCTTCAAGTGATAGTTAACCTTCAATTAATGGTTAATCCTTAAAAATGACGGTATAAAATATAAACCCTCAAATGAAAGTAATAAATATGGCGTCCCAATGAGAATCTCTTAAGGACTCCGCTCGTTGAACCGGACTCCTCGCCTCGATCCTCCCTCTCGGACGCTAGCTGCCGCAGCTCTCCCTGGTCATCCGACTCTCGTTCGGTTGGTCTCCAGAACACGCGCCGCAACGATCAATCCGTCAAGAAAGAGGTAACGGACTCGACACGTTCGAAGAAACGCAAGCAAGTGCGGCTATGATACCTAACGATAACGAGTGAGAAAAGAGGCGGGGGCTTTTTGAGAGTGGCGACTCGCGCGTCGCGCCATCTAATGTGAAACGATCGGGCGTTGTAAAACGCGAAAAAAATTCGAGCGCAATATCTGAACAAATTATTTAATTTTTAATAAGTTTCATTATTAATATTTATTTTCATAATTGAACTTATTTTTTATTTTGATAAATGTAAATACAAATATCTTATTGTATAAATATTTAATATTAATAATTTAATTAGTTGCTTAATTTGACTTCTTGTTTAATAAATTAGCGGATGTAGTACTGAAAATGTACCTGTTATATAATATTTTAGTTTTCAAAATTGTCAAATTACAAACAGGAATTTTGTTGTGACTTTTACAGTTATAAAGTAACTATTTAATGGATATGGAAGTCTAAAAAAATTAATATTGTAACGCAATTATTATAATGCTCAAATCATAAAATATTTACATTATCCATGTCTGCCAATACAATATAATATTTTATTTTTATTTTTACTTATTTTTATTGAGCTCAATACAGGCCCTGGGTCCAAAATCCAATGAGATCGTCTATTGGCCCCCCTCAAACCTTTCAACTTTTATCTGAAACACTTTTCCAATAAACCAAGTCGTCAATTGACACTTAACGAAGATTAACACAATAACATTTAAACGACACCCAACGATAAAGGGATCATGGCGACACTGATTAAATCGACATAGAACATTAAAAGTTAACACCCTGTTAACACCCATATAGGAATTGCCCGTAGTGGCAAGGAAGCCAAGGCTTGGCCGAAGCTATGGCGCTCAATCATTGGCCAAGAATCTATCAGCCAATACTGGCCCATCATTGGCAATTTACTGGTTGTTGAATAGTCAGGCGTTACAACGAAGGCCGACGTAGGGCAGTCAACTGTCGGCCAGAGTTCTGTCAGCCAGTACTCGACCAATAATGGCAAATAACTGACTGCCTATCTATATAGAATAGCTAGGCGTTGTGACGAAGCCCTACGCTTGGCCAACGTAAGGCAGCCAACTGTCGGCCAGAGTTCTGTCAGCCAGTACTCGACCAACAGTGGTAAATAACTGACTGCCTACCTATAGAATAGCCAGGCGTTGTGACGAAGCCCTACGGTTGGCCAATGGTTGGCACCCGCACATCGGCCAATATTCTGTCAGACAGTACTGAACCATCACTAGCAAATGACTATGCTAATGTCGAATCATCCGATAGATGGCATTTGATAGGATCCGTTTCTCCTGTTTAAAATACGACCAACGATAGTATAAGAATGATGTAGAAATGACGGAACTGCACAACTTATATCAGTTGTATCGTGGAGTCCACTTTTATAATAAAATGTGACACACTTTTGGATTAATGTTAACTTTAATGTAATATTATTTTTGAAGACTAATAATAATTAAATAAACAATATATATATATATACATATATATAACAATATATATATATATATATATATATATATATATATATATATATATATATATATAACGTATGTATTTTATAACAAAACTCGTTTCTTAATTAATTATCAACCAGTCTGAAATCTGGCAACCAGTACTGGCGCAGTACTGAGCCGATAGTAAATCCTATACTGGGGCAGTACAAGTAGACAACGGCTGGGCCAGTACTGTCTGCCAGTATTGGACCGGAGTTATCATCCATGGTTGCACCAGTATTGGTTCAGTAGGGTTACCAGTACTGTGCCAGTATACTAACTGTGGGAAACAGTACTGGCTTAGTACTGGGCCGGTCATAAAATCCTATATGGGCACCGAACCAACATCCAACGATAAGGATCAATCTCCAACCTACACTAAACATTGAGGCTTAATCACCAATCTACACTTATCATTGAGAATAAACTCTCAATATACACTCATCATTGAGGATTAAACCCACAATTTACCTAAACCTTAATGGTCAACACTCAATCTACACCTAAATTTAAGTGTTTACACTTAACTTTGATGACAAACACTAAACTTACGCCCAAATTTGAGTGTTAACTTAGTGTTAACACTCAAATTGGGTGTCAACCATCAAAGTTGAGTGTACTTTTTCATAAGGGCATTGCAGAAATATTATAAGAATAATTGAAAATATAGTAATATAACTTACTCCGTGAACATATATGCACACACATACATAAAGAATAGATTTTTTTTTAGATTTATGTTTCTTTAAATTTGATTCCTAATTATTTTTCAACTTTGATTCAATTCATTAAATAAATTCTTTATTTTGTCAGGTAGCGTCTTTAGGCGTTATCATGCATGTTGTTAACGTTATTATATTAATATTATATTATGTTAAATATACAAATTTCATATTAATAATTATTGTACATTAATTGTAATTGCATTATTATTTTTAATATTTACCGGTTATTATCATTACACGATTTTTGAACACTATAGAAATATGTTACATAGGAGTATAAGCAACAAGGAAGCGTCAGAATCAAAGGATCACCTACGTTAGGTGCGGTATTGACTCGGATGGGTGACCGCGCGGCTGTATGCACACACAACATATACATAATAAATGTATTTTCTTTTTTTTTGTTTTTCTAAAATTCTTAATTCACAAAAGCATAATGGCATATATATACCTTTAAATGACTCATATTTATGTCATTTTTAAAGCATTTTTAATAATTATGAACATAATTTATTTTTTAAAACAATATTTCTAAAAGATTTTACAAATATTATTGAATATATTTATTTGCAGTTTTTTAAAAATATTTTTAAAAATATTTTTCTGACATGATCTGACGGACATAGAAACATTCTAAAAATATTTTTGTAAATTATTTTAAATTATTTTAATCTTCCTAAAAAATATTTTAAAAATATTTAAAAAACATTTTGTGCTGTATGGGATCTGAGCCTTGCTACATATTCCACACAACACGAAAAAACTATGAAATGACTCGAAGGACCAGAGGGAGGGTACGGAGTTCTCCCTCGCCTGTAGAGGCGCGAAAAAAAGAAATGCAAGCAAACAAATTAAAAGGCGATTCATCGCCCGGCACGTACCTTGTATTCCGCTCGGCAAGGCCTGGTAATCTTCTGTGTCCGTAATATTAGGCAGCAATCAAGCAGTCAATAGGCAGCAAAGCAATAAAGCAGGCAGGCAGGCAAGCAGAATCAAGCAGGCATATAAATGTTTGATATACAATTTACATAATTATATGAGTTCATATAATTTATATATAAATTATATATAAAAAGCATTTATCCATGTAGATTATATATGATTACATATAATCATATATAAACTTTAAATTCGGGTTATCCAATAGATGGCATTCGATAAGATTTGTTTCTCGTATTTAAAATTTGACGAACAGTGGTACCTATAAAAACGGTATCAAAAGACACAGCACTGTCTCACGTCAAGCAGCGCTAAGTTATGATATATAGAATAAATTATTTCACTTTTGTTTCTACAGTTTTTGAAAAAATATACATCTTAATTTATTAATGCTTTATTATCGAAGTTAACAGTTTTTTTTTAAATATATATTAATATATATATTAATTATATATATTTACATATATAATATTATGTGTTCATATATGATTATATATGATTATATATAATTATATATAATTATATATGATCATATAGAGACGAAATTCATATATAATTGCATTATATATAATGATATATATTTATATATAATTATATATAATCTTTTTTTCCCGGGTATATTTAAATATATTTTAATCGCCTGTATAATTATATATAATCGTTATATAATCATATAGGGTTATATGTACTTCTATATGAATCTTACATATGTATCCATACATATGGGGGCATATATGATCTATTGTTCATATCTAGTTATATTTGGAATTATATATGCCCATGTATAATGATATATGGACCCATATATAATTTTATATAAAGCACCAAATTTTATATATAATCACATATAATTATATATATTTATTATATATATTTATATATAATTATATATAATTTTTTTTTCCCGGGCAGGCAAAACTGTACAACAAACAGGCAGGCCTTTTGTGCTAGTACTGGGTCGTTGTGTGTGAGTGCCGTCTCAATTTTATTCTCAAAAGATGAGTCTCGGACTTGTGGCTCCGAGGACTCGTCGTTACGAACTGATCCAAAAGTGAGTTTCGGACTTGTGGTCTCGAGGACTCGTCTCGTCTATCAGGACTGATTTCCGGAGCAATCCTGCAAGCGAGTAATCGGCTCCTCGTTATCGTTACCGTCGGCGGATGAGCGATAGCAGCGCACCGATTGGTGAGTCACGCGCATATCAATCGAAGCTATCGATCGCGATCTGCCGACGTTTCGCGTGACAATAAATGTACAAGACAAACTTATCAACTAAGATTACTAACTATTTACAAAGCAGTACCAAAAACATTCAATATTTTACAAAAATTTACTATTTTTATGTAATCAATTAATTATTTAAATTCTGATTTATTTTTTTGATATTCTTTTATTCATACTATTTCGATATCTATACACGTTGCGAAATGTGTAAAATATGTAATAGAGAAATATTAAATAAAACCTTAAGCAGCATTCATAAATATATATTTACTACTTTCTTTATAATCCATATAATTAGAATTGTGCATGATTAGTAGTATATAATTATTATTATAACTAATTATAATAATTATATAACTAACAATAATAATAAGCGGTACAATAATGTTTCTACTTAAAATAGTTGCGATTAAAATCATGTTAGTTACTTAGTTAGAATAAGTCGTTGAACACTCCAATTTCACCGTCTAGTATCTACTCGAACAAAAATGCACATTAATGGAATGTGTTTGACAGACATTTTAAAGAATTTATTCGTTTATATTGAATTATAAAGCTATAATTAGCTGTAATTATATTGCCATATAATATCTTTTCACAATGTGCATCTTAAAATTTTCTAATTATGAGTGATTAATCAATGTCACAAAATAAAATTAATAATTTGTTTTCAAAAATTAGGATATAGTGTTTTTATCGCATAATGTGATCCACAGTCCAATCTTACATATATCAGTTTCAATTGATAATTAATCATTGCCAATGATCCAGATTAACAATTAATGCTTTTCTCTCGTAATTATTTTTAAGACGGTCTTTGGACTGAGCGATTAACGATGAGGCATTAAGCGTTATATATTATATTATTATGCATTATTTAATGATTTAATTATATTGTTCAGGTAGTACATAAGAAATATCATCCCATGGATGGCGGTAAAGACCCTGCTTTAACCTTTTCTGATCCATGTAATGACCTAAAAGGAAAAAAGTTTGTTGAATTAATTGATTACACTTATATTGTTTCCTTACGTAATGTCAGGCGTAATGTGTACAATAAAATGCATGTTAAGACACATAAATTTATATACGTATAACCATACCGATGAATCCTATACTTCGACCGAGGACGAACAAACTATTTATGGCACCTATTTCAATATATTCTTGCGCCTCTTCTCTCGTAAAACTACCACTGTTTCGCAGCATATCGACGAAAGAACAAGCAATAATACCATCCACATTAAGAATTAAATTAGGCTTTTTGCTGGTCGTTATTTTTTCAACTTCTAGAGCATATTCGACCAAAGGTTTTGCTGGAAAATTCTCCAACACAAATTCCTTGATAAGTTTTACACGCATATCTGGATTGTTGATTGACTTAACACGATGGCCAATACCCATGATCAGTTCGCCCTTCTTACGTGTATTATTTACAAACTCTTGCGGATGTAAACCGGTATCGTATGCCTCGGAAAACATACGAGCTGCACCATCTAAGGCACCACCAAAACGGTCTCCCTGCGGATTAATGGATAATTGAAGTATTGAAAAAACATATTGTTTACTAAGATTTAATTTTTTACTTACAATTGTCAGAAGTCCTGAAACGAGAGAGCTAACCAAGTCTTTTCCAGCACGTGCGCAGACGATAGTATTATGAGCTCCAGAAACAGCCGGACCGTGATCAGCCGTGAGCATCAGCGACATTTCAAGAAATTTACAATAAGTTAGAGGTAAGCAACGTTGAAACCACAAAAGTGAGACAACGCCACCGATACCCACATTTTGCTTCAGAACCTCAGTTACAGGCATACCTGCATATAATAATTCCTGCCCACGTTCATCACAAATTGATGTCATAAATGATGCAGGTTTGCGTATTAAACCAAGTTCCTGTTTGTACAATATAAAATATTATAATTTAGTCTCCAATTATGTTAATAAATAACAATTACATGCAAAAATAAGTCAACGCTTATTTTGTTGCAAGCACACACGTGCACTTATACATATATGTATTTGTACATATAAGCGCGCGCGTGCACGTACACGCGCATATAAGTGGGTGCGCATGTATACGTCTATATAGTTAAGTATATAATGTGATTATCTTATACAATGTACAAATAAATTATATTATATTAAGATTATATTAAGATTAAATAATTTCTAAATGTTTTGCGTTTTTTATCTATTTTTGTTAAAAAGATATTCAATTATGTTATATTTCGCTGATATGTAATTTACAATATATATTAATTTTATATCACTGTTACGATTTTCCTTCTTAATAGTGAAAATAGGCTACAGCAGATCAATAGATAAACAAAACTCACTCTGGCCCATCCATAATCCATTGGTACTGTTGGCACAGGAACTTCGGGTTCCGGCACTATTGTGCCATCCTTTACCAATTGTTCATAAACATTTTGTATAAGATCACCAAGATTATCGAAACTGTTTGGAACATATGCACCAGCAGCCTTCAATGCTGCATTTTTCGCAGAAGCTGTTTCAAGATTGGAGTTTGCGATCGAGCCAGCATGACCAAATTGCACCTCAGAATTGAACATACTGGCACAGGTACCAATGCACCAAGCTATCAATGGCTTTGTTATTCTGTCTGTTTTTAATGCTTCGCATACTTCATATTCTTCGACACCACCGACTTCTCCGAGCAATACGATTAGTTTCGCATCGGGATTTTTTTGATAACGCATTATGTGATCCATAAAAGTAGTTCCTGGATAACGATCTCCACCGATGGCAACACCCTCTAATACGCCGTTAGAAGCTTTGGAGATTATATTATTTAATTCGTTTGACATGCCACCGGAACGAGAAACGTAAGCGACACTGAAAATAATGTTATCGTTGATCAGCCGATTGATTTTGTTAACTGTCTCATCACATTTAAAAATCCGAATTATATTACCTGCCAGGTCTATATAATTTGCTGTGCAAAATATTATCCATCATTCCGCCAGTATTACCGATTTTAAAACAACCTGGCTTTACACCTCCCACAGTTGCCGGTCCAATTATAGTCACATTCCTCAGTAGCGCCGATAGAATCAATTTTCTAGTCATATTTTCAGGTATACCTTCTGCAATTATGGCAATCGTTCTGATTTGTGGAAATTGTAGCGTTTCCATAGTGCTTTCGTAAGCAGATCTTAGAGAGGCAAACGTAATCATTACGTCTGCGTCCTTATGTTTAGCCATAGCATCTTTCATTTGTTTATAAACAGGAATAAGAACCTATTTACAAGAAATAAAACTAATATTTATTTTGATAATAACTTGGTGATAATATGACCAATATTATATTATTATAATATGCTAAAATTTACGAATATGCTTTTTAATATCACCAAGATGTTTTCGACTTTCTTCTTTATTTGAAACTCACCTCTTTATGACCCCAGTAAAACTTTTGTTTGTGATCACCAGTGAAAGGATAAACAATAGCAGCGACGGATGGTTCAAATCTTCGACAAACAAAATCAAAATCCAGCATACTCTGGACCGCTCTTGTTTGCATACCCCAAATAATAGATCTCGTTTTATTGCTGAAAAGTTGTCTACCATCGTTACTTGAATCTACTGCATCTGTAGTTTTCAAATTAGACTGCTCCGATGACGAATGTACGTTATTCTTGGACGGTGTGCACGGTGGTCCGACATCTTGTCCGGAAGGTAAGAGAAAATTCGCGGTTGAAAATTCTTGAGCTTCTGGATCGGGAATTGGTTTCGTTCCTAGTGCCATAGCACATATAGCTGTCATATGTGTCTCGGGACCAAATACATGAACGGGAATTCCTAAACGTCTACCAACTTCCCGTATAATCCTATTAAAAAATATTATTTTAAATGTTATGTACACAAATATTAATAAAAGTAAGAAATTTTCCTCCTTTACCTTAAGCCCTCTTGATAATTAGGTCCAGCTCTTCTTACAAAAATTCTTATATCATATTCCACTAGCTTAGATTGATATTCTTGAAGAGCTTTAACAATGCCTTTAAATGTCGCAGCTACATTTGTAAAATTGGCAATTCCTCCTCCTATAATAAGTACTTTCCCATCATGACGCTTTGCTTTTGTCATCAAACTCAATATAGTTTTTGCATATTCGTAAGTTTGTTGTTCACTAGGAGCGCCAGAGTATTCACCATAATTGGCCAATTCACCAGCTGCTCCCAAGTCGCAAATTGTATCTGAATATATCACTGATGCACCTATAAAAATTAATTCAATATAGTATTCAGGTACAAAACAAAGAAATTGTTTGATGTGAAAAAACGAAATTGTAAAAGAGTAAATGCAAGTTATTTTATATGTATATGACCGCGTCTACTAACCACCGCCAGCAACCATAGTCCATATGCGACCGTCTGGATTAAGAATCGTCAGCTTTAAACTGGCACCAGATTTAGCATCCAAATCAGCTATATAGGCTTCCTCCGGATAAGCATCTCTTCCAAATGGCGGTGGATAATCGATCTCTCCCCAATCTGGTTTACATATGAAATCCGCCGTAGTATCTAATTTGGCTGCGAGGTCGAGAACATAAATTGCGGTATCCGTTATCACTAATGGATTGATTTCCAAGTACGTGAAATATAAATGAACGTAGAGCTTATAAAGAGATTCTATGAATTCAGCAATGACCCTAAAATAAAAAAAAAGAGTAGAAACAAAAAGCTAGAACATTTATAATATCATTTAAGATGATTTAACATCATTACATTTTTTTATCGTCCATCACATTAATCAAAAGTCTATCAATCAATGTAGATCGATCAGGCATCTCGCCACCAACCGGTATATCTAATTTCAAAGCTTTAGCATCGACATCTCCGATATCGATACCACCTTGATGATGAAATAATATTGTATCAGCTGTACGATGAGAATAGATACAGACATAAGCTTCCTCCCCCTAAAACATAAATATAAAAATGTATTATATATTATATGTATTTAATACATAATAATCCTGTACTGTCACACATCTTATAAGCATGATTTCTCGACTTCTAAAAATCGACACCTGTAAAACGTTATATGTAATGTGTCTAAGAAAGTTCTGAAACTGATTCTATATTATAAAAATACTACAAGCATTACTTATTCGTAATTTATTTAAAATTTTTACTATTATAACTGTCAACCTTTGTATCATATTTGCACGATCCATTAATATATATAGTCTGAGCTGCTGATATATACATAATAAAAATTAAAAAAATTTTGTTGCTTGTCATTGATTGAGAAATGAATCGTGCTGTTAAAGTTTTACATTAAACTTAATCAGCTACTGAAACGATAAAAGTGTCCAAACAAGCTATGACCATCGAAAGTGTGATAGATAAAGTCAAAGGTCAAAAGAATATTGATTGGGTTTTTTGATTGGAAAGGCTTAATTATCAAATACCAGATACCTAACCGCAAAATCAAATGGTAAATTTTATTTAAAAGTAATGAAGCTTTTTCTCTTTGATTGTATTATTCGAATCTGACCAGAATTGGCAAACTCCAGTGATTTTTTTTACTACTCTATATGTGCTCACACACATTTTTTTCAGCTGTTAAATATACTTATCAACTAATGACTATATTGCATTATTCTTTTTTTTCATTTAATTACTTATTATAATAATAATTATTAAACTTCTATATTCCAACAAACATCAATAATCGTTTAGAAGATCATTTTTTGACAATGACAAAAAGACATTGAAAGATTTTTAACGAAGGAAATTTAGCACCTCTGTAAAATCATTTGTATATAGCGATCATTGTTGAATATTATATTACACTATATAGATAGATAAAATGATGATGTTGAATTATAAATAAAGTAAAATCTTTTACTCGAACTATTGTTTTAATAAGGTAGTTTTAGAACTTTTTGGACGCATTGTATATAAAAAAAATAATAAAGCAAAGCTTACCGATTTGTGCGGTATAAACGGTTCAATTATAAATGTTTTTAATTTTCCGACTGTCTTGCCAATGCGTTGCTCTTTGTTCATGTGCTGGTCAATCCACTTTTGTACTGTACTTAAATCTGCATTTACTTTAATTAATCCGAGTTTTCCTCGTCGCTTGATTAATTGATCCGGTTTAACAACTAATCTTTCTGTTTTGAGCCATGGATGTTCGTTGACAATATCGATCCAGTTTGTGTTTTCCGTAATAAGTACAAATCTACATTTTGCTGCCTTTGTTCCAACAAGAAGCTTACGATTGATTAAATCCTTCCCAGTTGCTTCTCGAATTGCCTTCGCTGCCATTATTTAGAAATTTCTGTCAACAAATCAATAAACAAATCGGATTTTTGGGATAACATTATTCAATCTCTTTAGCCGTGCTATTTTTATATTCATTTTGCTATGAAAAGATTCATCTCTTTCACGATGAGTTAATTATTGATAAAATCATTATTTATAACTTAAATTTTTTTCTAAAATAATATGAGCTTTTAGGAACAATTATAAAAAAATAGTTTATAAACAGTATTTCGATCATATTACTTTATTCGTTCGTTATTTTAACTATATCATATGATTAATTACTGATGAGATTAATAGTTTTTTTATATTAATAAATATTTTTGTGAAAATAAAAAGAAAAATACAATATTAAATTGGTTAAAAAATATAGACAAAATTTAGATATGAAAAGTTTATATTATAAACTGACGAGAAATATGATTATTAACAAGATTTTCAGAGCACAATTTACACGAAACTTTCAAACAGTGTGGTTTTGTTATTTTCATTATAGTATCATTTATTCATATAACATTATTGTCAGTGTTGATAATAAAATTTTTAGGATGAATGAATATTAATGTTCACAAACCTTCAAAAATGTTTGACTTAACGTGGATGTTACAGTTCTTACCGTCACTTGCGGCAGTTAACTGAACGTTCAATGTGACACTACAGCAATATGTAACATCGTTCCGTCTCCACGCGATATCACGAGATATCGTATGATTCTACGAAGATTTTTTTATGCAATGTCATTTTATCTCTTTTTCTCACTCCCCATTTCACATGTGTTCATGTGTATGCATGTATATATCAACGGACACACACTACTTATGAGGCATAAAAAGAAAATGCATCGAGAATATTTTTTTTCGAGTTGACTTGTTATAAAGAAGTATACCGTATTGAAGAGGGTAATTGATTAAAATAATTTGCATATATATATATATACATATATATTGTAACAGTGCATAAATATTTAATATAATATCTGAGAATAAAAGAATTACATATACAGGATGTTTCTTTAAAGACCAGTCACTAACTACATAGCGCTATTCCTTATTAAAAATTGAGTTAAGGCTCCTGGCCTCTTTCCCGACATCTCGTGAGATGTGACGTCAGAAGCGAGAAACGTTGAGATTTGACACGTTGAGAATTCTTGCATGGCATTTCCAAATAAAAATAAGGTATTTGCACAAAATAACACTTCAGATCACTTCAGTACACTTCGAAAATACTCCGAGTTCAAGTTAGATCTACCCCTTTCCCTTGACAGTTAATAAACAGCCGTAAAATGAATGTAATACGAAACCTAGTCTTGCACCTGCGCATAAGCCTGCATCGTTTCACATTCGTTTTACGGATGTTTAATAACTGAATAATCTAAGAGTTGACGACACTTTTGGCCAAGTGATTTTGTAAAATACGATTTTCCGTTTTAACCTGCGTGGACGACTCTCCTTCGATAATCCGAACACCTAACTGCCCAGGTAGCAAGCACTATCGTCATTTTGACGTCAAATACTAGTCATATTTGTACAAATGACGTCAAATGACCAAAAAGTGACTATGTCTTTAAAAATGACATTATACTGACGTCATTCCATAACGTCTTTATGACGTTATTTCTGACTATTTTTATTCATTTTTGGTCTATGACATCGGCGACTAATAATGGACGTTTATAAGACGTCATTTCTTAGACCATCTGAAGACGTCATTTTAAAGACGTCTTGAATTCGTCCAAATAAGGTCTTTTTGTAATATAACTATTTTTACTTCTTAACCCTTAAACACATACTGTCCAGTCAGTACCATCAATACATAACGTGGGTATGCCATACCCAACTCGCGTATTTCAACTGTAACTTTGCGTCCTGTGCATCAATTTTAACTTCTTTTTTTTTTTAAATTGTGTGCCAGACTGTAAGGAAGAAGACCATGTAAATTATATTGTGATTTAACGTTTATCTTCAAAGATATTTGCAAATAAGTCGAATGAAGTCGTAAGAAAATTGTGCAAAAATCACTTTTTCTTTAAAAATTCATAACTTAAAAAAAAAACAATAAAGACATTTTACAAACGGGTCTTAAAAGTACAGAAATGATAGTATATGAAAAAAATACGTCATAATTATTTGTTCTAAAAAGTATAATTATTTGAGACATGGTAAACTTGGACAATTTTTAACTTTTTTGGAGCATTTCAATCACGTGAAAAAAATTCCTGTAATTCTGGAACTAATTTATAAAAACTTTTAAGACTTTATGTCTAGTTTTTGCGATTGATAAACATAATTTAAAAGTTAAATTTGGCTTTAAAAACTTTACAACAACAAAATGGCGGACATGAGAACCATACATATATTTAATTATTTTACAAAAATAAGTTAAAAATAATTTAAAATTACAATATAATTTTTTGAAAGTAATTTATCCTCTATAAAAAAATCCATTTTGACCGAGAAGTTTGCGTTTGATCGCAATGTATTGTTGCCGCTTTTCCGCGTGTCTGATTAGCTGTGGTTCGAGTCGGTATTGGTATGGTGAAGTTTTTCACGATTGTATAACGTGACATGTGGGGTTAGAAGTGAGCATATATATAAATAATATATAAATACATAATTCATAAATTATGTATTTATATATTATTTATATATATTATTTTTATTAAAAAGCAAGTAATAGTAATGAATATGAAAGCGCGCGCGTTAGCGCGCGTTGCGTGCTAGTTTTTATAAAAAAATGAAGTTTATTATACCGAGCAGAGAGTACATATTTTTGCCGTGTGTATTTTGCACATTGGCAATTCGCATTTCAAACATTTGTACATCGTATAAATGAAATAACATAACCTGAAATAATCCGTATTGTAAAATTATAACCTCAAATTATGTGATACATTGCGGTAAATAAATAAAATAAAATATCTCAAAAACTTCCACTAACACACAAGGTGGGTATGGCATACCCGAAACAAACTTTCTTATCTTTTTGCTCGGCTTCTACGACGAGTCTGACGCTGCTTCAAATTTGACATTCAAGACGAAATCTCAAAGTTTTTTTACACGCTTGTACCGGACCGCTACCGTCATCCGTTTCGAAATGGCACGTGATTAAAGAACCGACCGGGTATGGCATACCCAACATATGTGTTTAAGGGTTAATATTGTATAATAAAGTAATAATAAAATAAAAATCACAAAATTAACTACAATATGTTTGTTTCGCAACTTTATGATTAAAGTGGCGAATTTTTATGGTATAAGTGGATGTAGTTGCGTGATTATATATTTTTTATGATAACTATTTCATGCAGTGTTATAGTTATCAAGAAGATTATCATTACAAGATCGTTGAACACTTTAAAGATGTACCTGTTATAGACAAATACAGTTAATAAGGAAGCATCAGGGTGAGAAGATCGTCACTGTCCACTGATCATCGAAGTCAAGCGACACAGACCCGGTACTGTACTAGGATGGATGACCGCCTTGAAAGCGGCTATACGCACATGGCATGTAACGAAACAGTTAAAAGAAGCTTTTTTTAGATAAAGAAAAAGAACATTTTTTTATAAACGTTTATCAAGTAAATTTAACATTTTAACATTTTAATTTTATAAAAAACATTCCTAGAAACTGGTATGTCGTACAATGGACCTATTTTTGCCGTCAATAAGACGTCAGAAAATGACGTCAATTGTCTGTGACATTAGACCGTCATAAGTCATTATGCCGCTAGTTAGTGACGTCAGGAATGGTCAGTAAAGGACCAAAATTTGACGTCAAAATGACGAGTGCTTGCTACCTGGATGGCTGTACCTGGGAGATTTAAAAGTACGCAGGTGAGAAAAAAAACGGATTTTCAAGTCATAGTATAAGCCTCAATTTTTATCGGATACTAGCTGGTTACCCGGGCTTCGCCCCAGAGTACATATGTAATAAGACACGCAAAAACTCTCTCTCGAAGAAAGAAAGGGGGCTCTCTCTCGAGAGAGGAGAGAGAGAGAGAGAGAGTAGAGAGAGCGACGAGAGAGAGAGAGAGAGAGAGAGCGAGAGAGAAGAGGAGAAGCTGTGAGAAAGAACGAAAAGAAAGAAAGAAAGGAAAGAAAGAAAGGAAAAGATAAGAAAGAACGAAAGGACAGAAAAGAAAGAAAGAAAGAACGAAAGAAAGAAACTCAAGAAGGAAAGAAGAAAGAAAGGAAAGAAAGAAAAAGAAGAAGGAAAGATCCCGAAAGAAGAAAATGTGTCAGAAAAAAAGAATAAAAAAAGAAACGACGAAGCGAAAGAAAGAAAGAAAGTCCCTCTCTCTCTCCTCTTCTCTCTCTCTCTCTCCTCTCTCTCCCCCTCCCTCCCTCCCCTCCCTCCCTCCCTCCCTCTCTCTCCCCCATCCCTCCCTCTCTCTAAAATGCTATAAATTGAAAAATATTACTTTTTTATCGACTGAAGTTCAATTCCGTCGTATACAATTCTTTGAGATTTACTCAATTATTTCCTAAAAAATTGGAAAAATTTCGTAACCGATTTCCAAAAAGATACCGGTTCCCAAAAAGATCGGTAACGAAAAACTATACAGTTTATAGCACTCCCCGGAAAATTCTACCCGTTTTATATACAATTCTTTAAAATTTGATCAATTATTTCCCGAAAAATTCAAAGTCAAACTTCTGCTACGGTTTCCAAAAAGATCAATAACAAAAATTATATACTTTATAGCACTCCCTGGGAAATTCAACCCCTACTTCATGTACAATTCTTTGAGATTCGGTCATTTGGAACCGGTTTCCAAAAAGATCGGTGACAAAAAATAGTACACTTTATAGCACTCCCCGTAAAATTCTACCCCTACTTCATATACAATTCTTTAAGATTCGGTCAATTAATTCTCAAAAAATTAAAAAAATTTCGGTACCGGCTTCCAAAAAAATCGGTAACAAAAAATTATACACTTTATAGCACTCCCCGGGAAATTCTACCCCTTTTTTATATACTTTTGATAAAAATTCGGTTTAGGAATTTGGGCTGGGCGTTGATGAGTCAGTCAGTCAGTCAGTCAGTCAGTCAGTCAGTCAGTCAGTCAGTCAGGACATCTTCCTTTATATATATAGATTGATAATTGGTCACTCAGAAACATGGAAATAAATTGCTAGTTTGATTGCTCAGGGGAATTAGTCGCCAGGCTTAATTACCCTTACGAAAAAGTAGTACTAGCAATCAGTACTCAGTACTGAGTGATCAGTACTCGTAGTATTGAGAGTATTAGTATGTTAATACTCATGAATACTGCAGAATGGCCAGTACTGTGTCTGTCAGTGCTTACAGTACTGGCAGTACTACAAGCAATAATACTCATTAGTACTTCAAAGTATTGAAGTGGTCAGTACTTTATCAGATTAATATTCAGAGTACTATCATGATAGTACTGCCAGTACTGTAAGAAACTAATAGGCACAGTACTGACCATTCTGCAATATTCATGAGTATTAACATACTAATACTGTCAATACTACGAGTACTGATCACTCAGTACTGAGTACTGATTGCTAGTACTACTTTTTCGTAACGTACCTTGGAAATACTAAATTAATAAAATACTAAATTAACACACTAAACTATTAATATGACGTTATTTTAATATCATCTTGACTTTTTGTTCTACTTGGATAGTACTGCGTAAGTAGGGGAGAGTGGGCTCCCTTGAGCCACAGGGTCCAATGTGACAGTACAAGTTTTCTGTATTAATGTTCTGTAAAATAGTGACAGTGGGTATGAAAACTTTCGTTTTCAAAACATATAACTTCCATCAAAAAATTATGCCGAAATAAGCATATATACTTTAGTTAAAGGCAGATATGTAATTTGAGCCTTGCAAAGTACAATAAATGTGATTTTTTTAATGTGATTTGAAAAAACGTATTTTAAGGGTGCCCACTCTCCTCTACTGCGCCTGTATCACAAGTTAGTATCTCGCGATTATTCGATAAGTACTAAAAAAAGTACTGAAGGGAGTACTGGAGGGAGTACTGGTGGAAGTACTGGGGGAATACTGGAGGGAATACTGGGGGGAGTAGTGGAGGGAGTACTAAAGGAAGTACTGAAGGGAGTACTGAATGAGTATTGGATGAGTACTTGGAAGGAGTACTGACGAAGTCAGTATGGTTGAATTTAATAGTACTTTGTGTACTTATGTCTCCAGTACTTTCACCAATACTTTTTCCAGTATTGAAACCAGTACTACTTTTTTATAAAGATATAATAATTAAAAATAATTATTTTCAAGTCATACTATAAAAGCTAGGTTTTTTTAATAACAAGTATAGTGCCACCAAAGTGCTAACACATGCCACCAAAAAAAAACCAAACAAAAAATTTGGTGGCAACATCTCTAAAAAAATTATTGAATATGCACAAAGCCGGCGCGCGGCGGAGGAGTCTGACGATGGCCTCAATTGTTTTTAGCGTCCATGAGTTTTTAAAAACGTGTATTATTAACTATCATTATCGTATCAATTTATGAAAAGATTGATAAACAATAAATAGTGTGTGAAAATAAAAAATGACTTTGCTGGCGCAGCGTTGCGTTATTTGTGATTCCTCTGTCGGCTTTGTGCATTTTTAATAATTTTTTTAGAGATGTTGCCACCAAAATTTTTATTTGGCTTTTTTGGGTGGTATGTGTTAGCATTATACTTGTTAGTAAAAAAAAACCAGTTTTTATAGTATAACTTAAAAATAATTATTTATAATTAAGCCTGGCGACTAATTCCCCCGAGCAATCAAATTGGCAATTTATTTGCATGTTCCTGAGTGATCAATTATCAATATCCGATAAAAATTAAGACTTATACTATTGGCTTCTTCACATAGGACGCGGAAACGCTTGCCGCGCGGCAAGAAGCGACGCGGTAACCAATCAACGTGTTGCTTTTCCGTAAGAACCAAAAGTTTATTACCGCGTCACTTCTTTCCGCGCGGCAAGCGTTTTCGCGTCCCGTGTGTAGAAGCCATGACTTAAAAATTCGTTTTTTTCTCACCTGCGTACTTCTAAACCCCCCAGGTACGGCCAGCCAGGTGTTCGAATTATCGAAGGAGAGTCGTCCACGCAGCCCACGCAAGTTAAAACGGAAAATCGTATGTTACAAAATCACTTGGCCAAAAGTGTCGGTAGCTCTCCGACTACAAGGGAAAGGGATGCAACTCGGAATATTTTTGAAATGTGTTGAAGTGATCTGTAGTGTTATTTTAAGCAAATATCTTTTTATTTGGAAATACCATGCAAGAATTTTCAACGTGTCATTTTTCGCTTCTGACATTACATTCCAACATGGCCGCGACGAGTACCCAGGAGTCTTAAAAAGCCATTTTTTTCTATAATGTCTATGAAGAATAGAGATAAGGAGGCCGAACTGGCATGGAGAAATTGTTGAAAAGTGCGACTGAATGCCGAGCCAAGTAGTAGTTTACTAATGCTCCGCAAGGTTGCGCTTTTGTCTCACGGGACTTACACGTACGCGGTATACACTCACGATACACTCACACGTATACACGCGCGTACACGTCCCTAGCCTGCAATCTCTCCTCCCGTGCTCTCCTCAAGCCATCGGGTATCTTGTGATTGCAATGCCATCTATAGGTATCTACAGGTACCATTACCGAGCCTCGGTTTTCGTCGCATGTCTGATACATATAGTTCGGCCTCCTTATCTCTATTCTTCATGATAATGCCTAATAAAACATTTTTTAAATACATGGTCCGCCATATTAAATCGGCCATTATGAATTTTAAAAATCTGACTTCAAATTTATTGTCAGCAGCTAGCAAAACCCCCGGGTACAAAGTTTTAAATTATCAGACTGAAAAAAATTCGTGCTTTAAAGCATACGGACTGACGACTTAATGAATTTTGACTACTTTGACCTCCCATATCTTTAGAATCTATCATCTATATATATAAGTACCGTCGTCTGTATGTATGTATGTATGTATGTATGTCTGACCGCGAACTACTCATTCGTTAGTGGACCGAATTTTTACCAAAAGTATGTGAAATAGGGGTAGAATTTCCCGGGGAGTGCCATAAAGTGTATAGTATTTCGCTACCGATTTTCTGGAAACCGATTTTTTTAATTTTTCCAATTTTTCGGGAAATAATTGACCGAATCTTAAAGAATTTTCCGGGGTAGAATTTTCCGGGGAATGCTATAAAGTATATAGTTTTTCGTTACCGATCTTTTTGGAAACCGGTTACAAAATTTTTCCAATTTTTCGGAAATTAATTGACCGAATCTTAAAAAAAATGAAGTAGGGGTAGAATTTCCCGGGGATTGTCATAAAGTGTATAATTTTTCGTTACCAATCTTTGGGGAAATCGGTATCAGAAAATTTTCCAATTTTTTGGAAATTAATTGACCGAATCTCAAACAATTGTATATGAAGTAGAGGTAAAATTTTTTGGGGAGTGCTATAAAGTGTATTATTTTTCGTTACCGATCTTTTTGGAAACCGGTTACAAAATTTTTCCAATTTCTCGGGAAATAATTGACCGAATCTGAAGGGGTAGAAAGAACTAAAGAATGTAATAGAATTAGAAAAATTGCTAACAAAAATGGGGTTTCCGATGATGTGTATAAAATTATATTAATTTTGAGGAGCCTTAACTACGCACTGCGATATCTAACGATATTAATATTTTGATCTCAGAAGATTGGACGAAGGAAATAGAGGATTACAAAAATTGTAATTATAAATATTAATTAATAATTAATTGAGTTTTATTCAATCTTGCAAAACGTATATTTCGTGGGTGTAAAATAAAATTCCTTTCAATAATATTTATATTTTTTAATTAATAGTAAATAAATGTAATAAAAGTAATAATAAATAAATCCTTTTCATAAAAATAAATATAAATTTAACAAATAATATCGTTCATAGGTTGATCAGTTTTAAATGAAATATATATAGATAAGATATGTAGGATAAGTTGCTACTTTCACATATTATATGTCAATTGATAAACCAGTCACTTCAATTCGTGACTGTCACGAACGATTATATTTTGTGTGTCAAGAGTTAGCATACAGAAAAGATACAGTTTTTTATGCAATCGATCAAAGACAAATCGCAAGGAAAAGACAAAAAGAGAACATTATAAAAAAGAGAGAGAGAGAGAGAGAGACAAAGAAAAAAGGTATGTATCTTAAATTCTTTCCATCTCTCCATCTCTTTCATACATACATACATACATACAGACGACGGTACTTATATATATAGATAAAATTATATAAATTTTATTTATACATATTTATATCTATATATATAAGTAATATGAATTATACGAAATCTCTGCAACATATACATCGGTAACATGTAAAAAATTTGTGAAAGAATTGGAGCTGTTTTCGAGATTTTATATCTGTATCAATCCAAGGAGCGCAAATATTTTATAAAACCTGTTATTTATAAATCAAATACATATATAAGTACCGTCTTTTGTCTGTCTGTCTGTCTGACCGCGAACTACTCATTCGTTAGTGGACCGGATTTTTACCAAAAGTATATGAAGTAGGGGTAGAATTTCCCGGGAGTGCCATAAAATGTATAATTTTTCGTTACCAATCTTTTTGGAAACCGGTATAAGAAATTTTTCCAATTTTTCGGTTCAAAAATTTTATTAATTTTTCGAGGATGGGTTTAATTGCCACTGGAAACCAATTCGGACGAGATTGCGACAAGAGGTTTAATTTTTAAGTAATGTATCTACCGCTTTTGTTGAAACAAATTCAAAAATTTTAATAATTTAATTTTACATTAATCTATCGATTTATCGATTTAGTTAAAACCGGTGCCAAAATTTTTCTAATTTTTCGGGAAGTGCCATAAAGTGTATAATTTTTCGTTACCGATCTTTTTGGAAATCGGTTACGAAATTTTTCCAATTTTTCGGTAATTAATTGACCAAATTTCAAAAAATTGTGTATATGAAATAAAGATAGAATTTCCTATCTCTATCAAATTAGTCCCCCCACCATCGCAAAAAAATCCGCACCTATTAAAAAATTTAGTGCTATTTATGTGCTAATTTGATAGAGGTGAATTTCCTGGGGTTTGCTATAAAGTGTATAATTTTTTGTTACCGATCTTTTGGGAAACCGGTTACGAAATTTTTTTAATTTTTCTGGAATTAATCGACCGAATCTTAAAGAATTACTTATGAAATAAAGGTAGAATTCCCGGGGATTGCTATAAAGTGTATAATTTTTTACCGATCTTTTTGGAAACCGGTTCAAAGATTTTTCCAATTTTTCGGGAATTTATTGACGGAATCTTAAAAAATTATATATAAAATAGAAGTCGTGTCAAAATTTTTTTAATTTTTGGAGAATAAGTTTAATTTTTTATTAATGGATAATTTTTCATTAGTGAATCGATTTTCTTGAAACCGGTGCCAAAATTTTTCTAATTTTTTGATGATTTTGAAAAGAAAAAATAAAATGGAAGAAAATGAAAGAGAGTTAATAATGGCGGGTCAACGGAGGATAAAAACGCGCGAGGCGCGAGCAAAAATAAAATTTAAAGAATTTAATATAGGGGATTACATTTTTGAAATATTTGACAATATGCTAATCTGCATCTATAATATTATCTATGGTTTGGGGAGAGGGGAATAGATTTTGAGGGAAAGAGATTTTGAGATTGAGAAAAATCTAGTATAAAATAGAATGTATGTACTTTGATGACAGTCGCTCATGAAGTAAGCGCAACGAGAGAACCAATCGGCATCGCGGAAAAACGACAACAATACTTCGATAGATTCGAGTATCGATGACATGCCCTTTTTAGAAGAAGATTGGTAATTAGTAGAAACAAATCCTTTATTATTAAAATAATTAATAGTTTGTCAAGAATAAATTACTACTTATTTGAAAATTAATTAGTGGAAAATAATAATTTTTTCCAATAATGAATGATTAGTCTCAAGTAAATTACTTATTTTAAAAATTATTGTTTTAACATAAATAAATTGTTTTAACATAAATAATTTAATTATTGCAGTTAAACGTGATTTAAAAAAATAATTACGTTAAGCCGGGGGATTTCGAACTTGAAATAGACGATTGTATACCTGAGCGTTACGCAAGTAAAGCGCGCGCTCCGAGAACTTGAAACTTTAAACGTGTTTTTCTCAAAACCATGTTTTTCAAATTGGCGTGCAAGATTACTCATAAACTATTCGACCAATCGACTTGCCCTTTGGCATGCATGTAGATAACTAAATACCACTGTATGTAAACCTACTTGTTTAGTCATTTTATCAAATTAAATAACTTTTATTGCATAATTAAAGCCAAAATATTTTCCATAAAAATCGAATTTTTTTAAAGTCGTTATTTTTTCAATTTTGCATTTTTTACTGAAAAAATCGGTTTACCGACAAATACTTATAATAAAAGTAAAAAAATTATATTTTTGATTCAGTGATTAATTGCAGGCGCAATGCTGCACGCCAATTGTAAAGTCCGACGCCGCGGCCTTTGAGAATAGGCTTTGTTGCTATACTTATAAAGAATTTTGCAATAAAAAAATATTTTTTTACATCTACAAATGTTGCTAAAACCATTATCCAAGTTTCAATAAGTTTCATTTTAATGTCTCTTTAAAAAAAATTCCAGAAAATTGCCTTGTTTTCAACGTTTTATGAGGATCCCCCCCTTAATGTTATATGTATATGTATATATAATTTACCTGAGATTAATTATTTATTACTAAAAAAATTAGTAATTATTTTTCACTAATTACTAATTTTCAAATAAGTAGTTATTTATTTTCGACAAACTATTAATTATTTTAATAAAAAATTTATTTCTAGATACTAATTTGCTAATTACCAATGCAATGACATATGTTGTCACCTTTCTGAATGACTTTCAGAAGGTTTTAGCCGTAGATTATTGTTTGTTAAAAAGTTATTAACAAAACAAATTCGTACATAAAGCAGCCTCTTCTTATTGCAAATTGTTTTACAACTTTAATCAGTCATATATTTTAAAATTATAATCTTTTTTAAAGCAGAGAATAGTAGAAAGCACAAATACATACAGAGTATTCTCTGCTTTAACAAGAAGTACAAACTGTTGTAAAAGATTTTAACAAATAGTTGTTTCTCTAGTTTAGTTATTCCCAAAAAATGGAATTTTGGATAGTGGCCGAAATTCGGCGGACAAATTTTTGGTGTGTATGTGTGTATGTATGTGTGTATGTATATCTTAATCAATTATATATGAAATTACATTAATTATATAGAAAAGACTGAAGAATATAATAGAATTAGAGAAATTGCCAATATTTTAAAATTTTAACCTTTAAGGGCTACATCTCAAGTTTCAACAATTGCGACTTTTCATAAATTGATATTTTTTGACAATTTTGTATTAATTATTGGCAACTTTTCTAATTCTATTATATTCTTCAGTCTTTTCTATCCCTATTTCATATATAATTATGTAAGATTTGGTTGATTAGACCCAGTTTTATAAAGCTTCTATGTATGTACGAATTCTCCGAAATTTCAAATGTGTGTAACACGAGAACTAATCAGTCAAACCTGAATGTGCCTTCAATGGCTGCGTTCAGCAGAACGCAACAGCATTGCAACTGTTTTATGATTCTCTGCTGAACGATTCTAAATGCACCTAAAGTCTCAACATGTTCACTCAGCGGTCGCCATAATTTTCAGCGAATTAAAAGTACGCAAAACGTCAAGCTGTCAAGCAAAACGTCATCGACATATAGTATGGACTACGTGATGTATAAATGTATGGACTACGTATGTGTACAAATATTAATATAAGAAAATAAAGAAATATAGAATTATAAATTAGATAAATTCGGGTTTGCACGCATATAACATAGAATAATAGGTTAAGGGGGTCTATACACGTACGAATTTAGCTCGCAAGTCCGGCTCGGCTCGGCTTCTACTCGTTCGTAGATGGGATGTCACGAGCCGGGCTCGGCGTCAGATAAGCCAAATTCGCACATTTTCTTTTCGTGTGTGGTGAAAAAACGTTCGAGTCCAACTCGCGAATCAAGCTCGCCGAGCCGGACTTGCGAACCAAACTCGTATATACGTGTATAGACCCCCTAAATATGTAAAATACTTTGATGCATTATACTTATTAATTAAATGTCATGGACTTATGTACTTATGTAAACTTTTTCAATAATTATTTTGAAGAAAATTACCAAGAGATAGTAGGAATGCATCACATATTACAAGATGTGCCATAAACATCATTAGAAGGTATGTATATTTTATTATAGTAATATTATAATTTGGGTTAGTACATTACATTTAATTAATAAATATAATGCATCAAAGTATAACATATTTTGTATACATTTAACGATTTAACTTATTATTTTATGTTACATGCGTGCTAACCTGAATTTATCTAAATTATAATTATGATGTATTTCTTTATTTTCTTATATTAATATTTTTACATACCACTTTGTAACTTTCTGTGCGTTTCCACTGTATCTATTGCGTTATAAATAATATTTTTATATGTATATTTATATTTATATTTATACATTCTCAGCGATGTTAATACACTGGAAGCAGTTATTTTACTGATAACGTTTTGCTTGAGATACCCCAGGTAACATAGGAGAATGCAACAAGCATTTCACATTCCAGCAACTGTAGATAAGCTACAACTGGTCTCCCTACGTTCCTCAGTGTTAGCAAGTAGTAATCAACAGTAACAAAGTAAAAAAGATCTTTGATGAGGAAGCTTGTTTGCTCCTACAGTATCTTAATTTTGTCCAAATACTGTTTCTCGATTTTATTGCCTCATGGTAGGTCGAAAGTGGCTACATTGTAGATGTCGATAGTAGCTCACATACTGTGCACTTTTCTACCGATTAACAGTAGATCGAAAGTAGCTCTCATTTCATGCTCGCTTCTACCAGTCTACAATAGGTCAAAAATGACTCGTATTTCGTTCCTTCTTCTTTAGCACTACAGTAGATCGAAAGTAGCTCATATTTTATGCCCGCTTCTACCGCACTACAATAGATAGAATGTATCCTACATTTCTTGTCTTTTTATAATTTCAATAAATACAATACTAAAAAATCCATTGTAAAATACCGTATAATTATATAGCATCAATCATGTTATTGTTTAAAAGGCCACTTATGTCTAAAAAGTAGCTTTCGAGACAAAAATAAGAGGGATACTATATAGTTGTATACAGTACCTTATACCTGTATATGTACACAAGTCATTTAGTATTGAGATGTACTATAAGGAATTGAAAACAGCATATGTCTCATGCTTGAATCTTCCGATGTACAGAAATAGCTCTACAACTGACAGTGACAGACATATTTCGAAATCTGCTAAATTTATTGGCATAATTTTGTAATTAATTTTTATCGTCAAACAAGAGATTCAAAATAGTATACAAAATATTCTGCGAAGTTGCAAAACTCTTAAATAAATAATGTGAGTACAACAAATAAGGAAAAAATATATTTAAGTTTTATTTTATCACAATCTGTATTTCATGTTATAGATATTTATTATAGTTATTTATTTATATCACAGTAAATATTATTTATAACATAAACAAATTATCGTATTATATTAATTAGCTTATCATATCATACGAAGGGTTAGGATAATTACTCGATTACTCTCGATTACCAGCGCCAGCTGTCGCATAGTTAGCCGCAAGCTCCTCTTCCACTTTAGATCGTTGCAAAGCACTGGAGCTTCCTTGCACTGCTCTTTGTTGAACCATGTAGTGACGCTGCTGCGCATTTTTTATTACTTTGGCCATTTCCACTTCAAACTCTTTAACAGAGGTATTTTTAAATTGTTCGATTTGTCGGAGAGCACCTGCAATAAAAATATGTTCATATAATTAAGTCCAGGATTTGCTTTGTCACATTTTAAATTTATTTTCAACTCAGAAATTGACTAAAACAAAAAAAATTGGAAACGTATTAATTAATAATGATGAGTTAAAATTGTAACAACATTAATATAAGTATATACGTAGATCAGAAGTGGGAAAATGTCGCTCCAGAAGCAATATTTTTCCACTCTGGTCTAAAGGGTGCGTCATACCTAAAATAAAATAATATAAAGTAATTTTTACCATAATATTGTAGACTTAAAGGCGTTTCCCGAAACCGAATTTTTTTTTCACCCTCTTTCCATGTGAAAGATGTCTTAATTAATTTGTCCGTTACACTTGCCTTCAAGAAGCCATCTAATGCATTTGAAATGTTCAGTCCCCCAAGAAGGATAAAATATTGCTCCTGAAAGTTTCAAAATACATATTGGATAAGTAGAATAATAAAAATAAATATCATGTACGTGTGTATATATATATATATATATATATATATATATATATATATATACATTTAATTAAAAAGCATTATATTTTAACTTACCAAAATGGGTTAATGGGATAATGCTTTTTCGTCTTTTATTAAAATCTGAAACTGTTCTACAGTTTGTACCGGAAGGTTCAATTGCTGAACAGCTCGTATAATATCTTTACTACTTTTTTGTTTGTTTTCCAAATTATTTATTTTTTGCAATATTTTATCTTGTCCCCCTTTTATTTCTTTAAAAAATTATATTTGTTTATTTATATTTTATTAGAATGTTAAATTATATGCTCATATATAAATAGCACTTACTTTATTTCAGATAGTATTAATTTTAAAATCGATGATTATTATTTAAAAGTGACAGATTTATACAATTTTCTTCATCCACTGCTTTGTGCTTTAATGCATTGTCGTTTGGAATGTTTTCCTTATTTCTATTTGAATTGGCATCTGAAAATTGCATTATCAAAATATATTATTATTTATTACTATTATTATCATCTTTATTTAAGGGCAAGGCACAGCTGAAACGTGTAGATTAGATGAAAGAGCCGATGAATTCAATACTTCGCCAGACCTACGGTCGGATCGAAGCAATAAACAATATTTATATAGAAATCCTAAAACGTAAATCATTACATTACACAGACCTTGCATTTTTCTTTTTTTTTTGTAAAATTTGAAATATCCTGTAGTTGCTGGTCTAACATATCACTTTCAGTCGGCATAAACTCCTTTGTTATGAGTGTGACTTGAGGACCTTGAGGCTCCATAACATTATACAGTGCTTCGCTGCCTGAAAGCCAACAATGTATTGTTACAAAACATGGTAGGCAACAGGACGTCTTGGCGCCTATCGTGTTTTCTGGGTTGTCCTTCAGATTATTATAAATAATCATTTATTTATTTTTTTGGATATATAAATATCGTGTAGACAGGATAAACTCACTCAGTTGTACAAATTGCACTTCCGAAGAGACGAGTGATTCCTCTTTCACACTGTGTCGATTCTTTGCTTCATAAAAAGAAAGGGGCCCAATGCTCTCTGTCTCGTGGCTCTTCGCGGCCCTCGCCAGCTGATCTATTAGGATCGCCTCCCGTTTGAGGAAAATTCCAGTCGCTCTTTCTCTATTACGTACACAATACTCGTAGAAAACACTCACTCCGTATCCGAATCAGAGATGCAAAATCAGAGATGGGAGACGCGGTCCAGTCGAAAGATGGCCACCGAGCGCACACGTACGTAGCGTTTCTCCATGGTGCGCCCTCTACTCATCTTTCGACAGGGCCGTGTCTTCCATCTGGATCCATATACACTATAAAAGGCGTAGAGACCTTTGATAGTTGGATATATTCCATCAACGTATAGTAAGAATAATGATGCTTCGCTAATCCACAGCAGTAGCACGATATTATAATGAAATCTTGCATGCTACGGATATGTGCACGCGTGCAATAGCGTGTACAGTCCTACGGTAGTTAAATAGCTGTCTTCAACATGTAGTGACTAAAATGACACTACACCAGTCTAATACAGCTACCTTATATTAGTAAAAATGTAGTCAACTTTTATTATGTTCTACAGGTGTTAGAAATTATATACATACGGCTATCGGATTTATATATTCCTAATCGAAATAAAAACATGAAACTCTAAAAAGTCATATACTGTAGGATGCATGTAGTTTACTTTGAGAGGGAAATTATTGATACACTTATCGTAGAAGAATTAAAGAAACTTTGTCGTATACACACGAAGTGGAGAAACGGGTAGAGTCTTTGTTTACTTTATTGTGCCCGAAGAATTTAAAAATATTATTTATCTACTAGTTGCGCTTCCTACTTTTGCTACCTGGGTACAGCGTACTTTTAGTTTGCTGAAAATCATGGCGACCGCTGAGTGAACGTGTTGAGACTTTGAATGCGCTTAGAATCGTTCAGTAGAAAATCATAAAACGGTTGAAAACTGTTGTGCTCTGCTGAACGCAGCAATATTCAGCGTACTTTTAATTAGCTGAAAATCATGGCGACCGCTGAATGAACGTGTTGAGATTTTGAGTGCATTTAGAATCGTTCAGCAGAGAATCATAAAACGGTTGAACACTGTTGCGTTCTGCTGAACGCAGCCAATGATTATATCCGATAATTATATACGAAGCTAGGTTCACATAATAAATGTCATTTTAAGAAGATATTAAGGGGATGCTGGAGTGACGTCCGAACTTCCTCGATGTCGATAATGTCAACATTTCTAATTTTGTTTTTCCTATATCTGTCTTTGTCTAACGAAATGACATCTGTCTTTGTTCGATTGCTGCGCCATCTCTGCTTACTATCCTGCGTGTATATTTTTGTGGAAAATATACACAATTTCTTCGAAACTCTAATTTTTTTTCCAGGCTTTCAATCTCATTTTCAACGGTACGTTATTTGTTTGTGCACGTATTCTGAAGAGTGGGAACATTTTATTTCGTACATATAACTTATACAACTGTTTATATTAGAAAATATGGTTATGAGGTGACAGCATTTTTACATTTTTTTTTCAATTATCACTAATTTTTTATATTCCCACTCTTCATTAGTACCTATACTTTACTCCTGTAAAAGGATTTTGTGATCTATAAAGCCGTTTCAAAGAACGAGCTCTGACTGTTTTTGTCGGTAATTATCCCCTGTCCAGGAGATCTCCTTAATACTTTAAGAAAATATTAATCTATAAGAAAATAGTACACGAAGATTCCGGATATTTTTATTCAGAAATTAAGAAAATGAATAATAAAAAAAGAAATTAAAAAATTTAAAAAAAGTAAATTTAAAAAAAAATTATTATATAAATATAATAATTTAATTTTGCGAGCGAAGGTTTCTACTTGCAGACTTAAAAACTAAAGAAAGCAATGTGCAGGTTTCTACTTGCACACTTAAAAACTATGAGGAAGCAATGTGCAAGTTTTTTAAGCCATTTTACTCCTTGGAAAAAACTTTTCTTTAAGCTCCTATAAAGAACCCCGCCATATCCTTATAGAAATTGAGTTTCGGTAAAATTAGCTAAAACTTTGAAAATAAATAGTTATGTGATGCTAACCAAAAGTCACAATGGGCAAGATTCACAATAATCGACTGTTTAAGCGTTATCAGCGTTCAAAAGTCAAAATAAGGTGTTATTTCAGTACTATTGTGGACGGTGGATTGCAATGTATTATTCTACAAAATCACACAACTTATTCTTTTTGTTAATACAAAAATATGTATTTATGAAGAAAATATGTATATATGCATATATGTATATGTATATACAGGGTGTCAATTTGAAAACTTTCGCAGCTGCAAAAGATGTCTCATAACATGTACAAAGACAATAATACTATGAGCCTGTATTTGGTCATTTAACCTTCGGCGACTTTGGATCATAGCGCGTTGAACTCGTAATGAGAAGGGCTACAAACATAGATATTTAAAAAATCATGTATCTATTTATAAAAATTAAGTTGACCTTTATTTGACCTTGAGGCCTCCACCCAAGATCAAATTTTTTAAAATTAAAGTATGTTCCCCTTGCTCCCCTACATTCTCTCCAAATTATGTTTTGATATAATTACTAATTCCCAAGATATTTCGACTGAAAATTTTCAAATTCACACCCTGTATATATATATGTATGTATTATAATCTTATAATATAATTTTCACTTACATGTGTATACATGCATGTAGGTACATATGTATGTATTTTTTTCACATAACGTAAATGTACCAATGCCTGAACATGTACCTATATCTGAACATTTTTATTATTTTAGTCCTTAAATAAGTTATAACGCAAATTAAAATCGAAGATAAAAATATTTTTCTTGTATTATATTTTTATCTTTGATTTTAATTCGCGTTATACTTATTTAAAACTAAAATAATAAAGTTGTACAGGTCTTAAATGTCCCAGCATTGGTACATTTACCTTAAATACATATTTTTGTATTAACAAAAAAAATAAGTTGTGTGATTCTGTAGAATAATACATTGCAATCCACCGTCCCACAATAGTACTGAAATAACATCTTATTTTGACTTTTAAATGCTGATAGCACTAAACGGTTGATTATTGTTAATTTTGTCCATTGTGACTTTTGATCGGCATCACATAAACTATTTATTTCCAAAGTTTCAGCTAATTTCATCAAAACCCAATTTCTGTAAGGATATGGCGGGGTACTTATACTAATTATTATTACATTAAATTATAATAAAAAATTGAAAACAAATTTATAACTTTTATCAATAAATTAAATTAAAAATCTAATATGTTGTAAAAATTTAGAAATATCAAGTAAAATATATTTACAATAATTAAAAAAGCAAAAGACAAAATAATAGCCGCAATTCTGAATAAATAACAATATGATATTCTATTAAACAATTTACGTATAAATCATATATTCAATTATTGTAAAAAATAATAAAATTAGACGTACATTAAATGTGTGTCTGATTCTGATTGGTAGAATAATGAATACTATAATGTTCAGACACTATCGAATATCGAAAGAATACTTTTTTTCGTTGTAACATTTTTTCAATATTGTAAATATAACAACAAATGCTTTCAACTTATCCAAAGAGCATATTCTTAAATATTTTCCCACTACTGTGCGTTCGAATAATTCGGATTTTGTTATAACTTCACACTTATCGTAGTCTCGAATAAAGAAAATAATTATGAAATAATCACATCTGTAAAGTGAATAGTGCGCGGTGAAAGGTTTGTCGGAATTCATTACAACGAAACGTGAAAGAGGTTAGAAACCTACGATAGTTGTATAATCAACTTAGATTACTATTTCTATGGAGTATAATTGTATTTCAATAGCGACTTTACTTACAAGCCACAAATAACGCAGATAACTTCGCGAGCAGTGAATATTTGACAGATCTTGAACAATTCCAAGAATGACACGATGTACATCATCCGCTTACACTGCCATAAAGATTGCTCGAGATTACTCTTCTTGATGTGCCTGGATGTGTGAAAATATTGCCACAATACCGGAACAAAATATAACGAAGATGTTTCGATCTTCTATTAATAAAAGCGACATTACAGTATTTCAATTCCGGCAGCAAATGTAATCATCATGAGGAAACGAAAGATACAATAATAAATGACAAATTTCAATTTTATTCGAACCACATATATTTAAAAAATGTCAGATTTCACGCTCTCAAGTTGGCTACGGCCGCCATCGTATGTGACGATTGTGACGTCACGAGAAACGTCACATCGTACGATCATTTATACGTGGAGCCGGTTAAAACTAGAGACGTGCGATTTACAAAATTGTGCATCACGATTGCGATCTTTCTTAAGAATCGCAGTATCACGATATATCGCATCATGATTTTTATCGTGAATATAATTTTGAATTTTGCATTGTACAGAATTTTACAGAATATTTTACTATACGAAATATATTAAATAATTATAATAATTAATATAACACTCAAAATTATTAAATTAAGTATAGCAAATAAATATTAAATTAATAATAAACATGTACAAATTTTTGTTCACAATACTAAAGCAACGCATATATTTTTCCCGCTGTAAATAAAAACTTCCATAATGATTTTAAGATTATTTTCTTAGTTTGACGCTTTAACTACTTACTACCACATTCTATAAAATTTTCACGAATAAATAAAAAGGAACAAATTTCGAATAAATTAATTAAATCAAATGTAACATTAAAAATAAGCATTTAATAATCGGAACTAATTAATGTGCATTCATTAGCATTTAAATCACATGAGGTAAAGATAACTTTCATTTTATCATTCTTTTATAAATAATGAATACTTCATTACAAGTGTGATTTAGAGCTGCATTTGCGATTTTAAATAGCATGCAACTTTGTTATTAAAAATTCAACTACATATCATATTATGATTTAAAAAAAAACGTTGGTAACGACATATCGCAAAAAAATCGCATAATTTAAAACCACATATTCCAAGTTGTCTCTTAAAGTTAAAATATTATATATATATTATATAAATATAATATAATATAATAAAATATTATATATATAATATATAAATATAATATAATATAATATTATATTATATATATATATAGAAAATAAGCAATAAAAAATAAATATCTAAAAAATAAGAATCTAACCTATAAATCAATATTAGAAACGCTAATTACGAATATTACGAATATAAATATAATCAGTATGTGCGCACAACATAAAATAAGTAAATGTGATATTTATATACCTAGTTACTAGTTATCAAGCAGATCATCGAACTAATATTAATTTGTGAGGCATTTGGATTTCGCTTATAATTAAAATATGTATCAATTTAATTATGTAAAGTGGTATTTTAGCTTTAGCATATATTTTAAGATAATTTACTATTGTATATTTTCATTGTATAAGCAAATGTAATAATATAATTACAAATATTTACAAATAAGTTACAAAATAATATTAAATCGATGATCTGTTTAATGGTAAAAAGTCATATTCAATGAGTTTGTAGTGTACATGTACATACATACATGTATACTACATACATACATACATACATAAACACACACACACACACACACACACACACACACACACACACACACACACACACACACACACACACACACACACACACACACACACACACACACACACACACACACACACACACACACACACACACACACACACACACACACACACACACACACACACACACACACACGTTTCTCTTTCTTCTTCCATGAAATTGTGTATATTAAAATATATTATTTTTTCTTATTTTACTTTTTACATTAAATGACTATATTATAATTATATATATTACAGAATACAAGAATGTATTTTGATCTTTACGAATCTTCTGTTTTTAGAAATTTTATAAATAACGTACTTTATTCTTTTTGTTAATATTTTCATTTTCACAATCTTGGTCATTTAAAATATTTTTTCACATTTTCTTGGTACGTATTGTGTTTTACCATATTTTTTTTATATTGCTTACAGCCCTGTATAATAGCATATACAATATTAATGCTATTTCCCTATATGCAATACAGTTAAAATTTTATACCATATGACTTAAGACTATACTTTATGTTTTAATTTGACGATAGTATCGTGCACGCTCTCTATTACACTATATATATACGGACGTTCCATTGGATTGACTTTTAACATCATCAAAATTAAATTTTGTATATCCTGGAACAGAAACGTACAATTTATCTATGGAAAAAATTATACCACACTAATAAAAGCCTCTACATGAAGAGAGGTACAATTTTATTAAAAAAGCAAAACAACGATCTTTTGTGTGTGTGTGTGTGTGTGTGTGTGTGCGCGCGTGACGGGTGTCTCAGATGTATCACCCGTTAATGGAAGATTCCTGAGATTATTTGGAGACGAAAATCCTAATGCCAAAATGTCGAGGCTATCAAGTTGTCATCCCGATATTCGTCGGTCTTGTGAACAGTGTACAAAGAAATAAAGTGAATAATAATTTTAAATATTTTTATCGAGTTGAGTAAAGTGTGGAAGAGCCGTTTTGATATGCGACGTCTCTGAGTGCGTAAAATTTCAACAAGCACATTAGTGAACTTTAAACCTTTCCCATTCAAACACTGTAGCAGCCTGATTAAGATATTAATAGAAGAGAAATATGTTTTTTGTTTGAGAATGTGACAATGCATAAATGTTTAATGAAATAATTTAAAATAAAAAACAAAAAAGAATTATAAATATTTAAATTTTATGATACTTGATAGAAATAATTGATTGTTTAATTCATGTATTGTTACTCAAATTTTAATATAAAAATGTTTAGTCAGTGGACACACTTAAAAGAAGCGTAATATATAACAGATTACCTCATTATAAGGGGCATCTTCTGGAAACGTTATATGTGCGCTAATCACAGCAAGAGCTACGCTGTCGCCTCGTTCGTAAACAGTATCAAAAGGAGATTTAAAATAACATAATGCATACAGTATACATCCCAACGACTAAAAAAGACACATATTAAATTCAGAATACATGGTGTTTTGAATTAAGGCAAGCATTTAAAGCACTGTAACTCTAACCCAAATGTCTGTTCGTTCGTCAATCATACAATAACTCTCAACGTTGAATAATTCCGGAGCTCTATATGGCATGGAACATCTTTCAGCTGCTAAGTCTTGTAAAGTCCGTGCAGCTTGAGTACCACATACTTGAACTCTGGCAGCTGATACAGAACCTAAACCATTGTCTTATATTTAATGACAAAAATTCATATACACATTTACTAAATATTAATATAATAAAATTTAACATACCCAAATCCATAATAATAGGTATTCCATCGTCGCTAAGTACTATATTTGCAGTTTTTAAATCTCTATGAGCAAGAGGTTCTGGTTTAGCCTCATGAAATGCTTTTACACCTTCACAGATCTGTAAAAAAATGCTCAGGATGTCTGTAGGACTTATGTAATTACAATTCTTTGCTCGTTGTTCTAAATCATTTGCTAAAGTACCTTTCTAAAATTACAATAGTTAATTAATTGATTTATTAGAAAACATATAACATTTAAAATATCATATTTTTGTTAAGAAACCATGTCAACTTACATGATAATATGGTAAAACAATTAACATTTCGCTTGTTGTATTCACGATGAGGTCTGCTGTACCTTTGCAAGTCGAATCTATACATTCTATAACATTTGGATGCTTTATCAATTTATAGTATTCAACCTCTTTTGCTGCTAATTGCTGATCTTCTAGTCCATGACAAGTAATTTTCTTAATAGCGTACTTTTTACGTGTAATGATTTCCTCAACCAAAAGTACTGTGCTAAATCCACTAAAAATTTAGTGTAAAATTTATTTATACTGCCAGTCATCCTACTTTTTAAGGTTATTAATTATTATTCTTATAAAAGTAATGACATACTATAAATACTATCTTTTGACATACGTTTTAAGAAAATTTCTTTTCTTGTGTTTAATTTGTCGTTGAATGAATTTAGATTATTTACAGGTATCCCGTTTCTCGAAAGTTTACTTTACGTTACTTTACTTTTAAGTGGCATAAATACCTACATTGGTACCTGTTCATACTAATTAAAGAAAATCCGAAGATTTACGAAAAAAATCTTTCCCATATAAATTAATGACGATTGTTTCTTCGCTTTACGCAATTTCAGTTTATGAAATGTTTTATAGGAACGCTCTACTTTCGGATAGCAGAGAAAACTGTAATTGTTTAGAAATAATTCTTATAGGAATACTACTTTCTTATCAGAATACTATTACATGAGGTACATTATGTATGCAATAAATTGTACGATTATCAATAAATACAATTATAAGAGAAAAATTATATTAATTATGAAAAATTGTTTGATAAAACTTGCCCATCTCCGAGGTGTTCGCAGACTTTATATTTCCTCGAGTTTACCGTAATGATCTCTTTAGTGCATATACAACCCATTCTAAAAATTATATTTAAACCTAAGCTATTCATTCTCGTTGTTTATTATCATTATAATAAAAACGAAAAGAATTTTACGAGAATTATCTCGCTGCTTTCACTACTAAAGTAGGCTGCGTTCCAAAATTCATTTTCGATAACTAAAATCTAATGTGTGCTTTTAATGTAGCGACTCAAGTCGACACAAGCGTCATTGGGCGCGTTCGGCAGACCAAGCCGCTCAGTAGCGATCGAACGTGATTGGCTCTTACTTTTAGACCCAACCAATCAACGCAGAGTGTTGATAAGACGAACTCAACAGTTGTGTCTGCTGAACACAGCCAATACTACGTTTAAAGCCTTGTGTCCACGATGCTAGAAATCGGTCCAAGTTTCAGTTATAAGCCAATGAAACTGCTGCTTTTCTGTAAGAGCTGCAAGTTGATTGGCTTATAACCAAAACTCGGACCGATTTCTAGTATCGTGTACACAACCCTTTACAGAAAAGCAGCAGTTTCATTGGCTTAAACCGAAACTCGGACCGATTTCTAGTATCGTGTACACAAGGCTTAAGAGCTGCAAGTTGATTGGCTTAAACTAAAACTCGGACCGATTTCTAGTATCGTGTATACAAGGCTTTACGCGAGCGTTACTTCTGTAGTAACTTACGATAATTCCTTTACGTAAACGGGATTTTCCTTTCCGTAAACGGGATTTTGTAGTAACTTACGATAATTTACTCCGCGTAAACGAGTAAATTATGACAGAAGTAACGCTCGCGTAAACGTAGTAATTGGTCGCATTCAGGAAATACAACTGTTGAGTGAGCGGTCAATGGCCGCGTTCAGCAGACACAACTGTTGAGTGTCGTCTTATCAACACGATACGTTGATTGGTTGGTTCTAAAAGTAAGAGCCAATCACGTTCGATTGCTACTGAGCGGTTTGTTCCGCTGAACGCGCCCATTGATTCTTTAATATGATTGGTTCTTACCTTTGGTTCTTCTTCGGATCTAAGTGTAAGAACCAATCATAATGAGCGCTATGAGCGCGGTCATTGGCCGCGTTCAGGAAACACAACTGTTGAGTGAGCGCTCATTATGACCGCTGTTATGCTGCGTTCCCACTATACGCGTCGCGCGTCGCGTCACGACGCCGCGTTATGAGTCAATCCAATCAAAACATCCCATTTTGATCCCGTCACAAGTAACGTAATAAAGTGGGATGTTTTGATTGGATAACTCATGACGTGGCGTCGTGACGCGATGCGCGACGCGTATAGTGAGAACGCAGCATTAAGCTGGATTCAGACAGGACGCGTCAAGCGTCAAACAGCGAGCAGCAACCAATCAGCGAGGCGATATTTTCTACGCCACTGCTGATTTCACCTCGCTGATTGGAGGTTTGTTCGCGTCGCATACTCCAATAAACACCAAGAGCACTTGGATCACGGATAAAAGGTGGCGATTGGAGCAGATGAGTTTTTGGAGTGCGTTGGAGTGATTAGGAGCATGGTGGGGCATGCGACGCGAACAAACCTTGGGTTGCTGCTTGCTGCTTGACACTTGACGCGTCCTGTCTGAATCCAGCTTTACATGCCACCCTTATGCTAGGTCTACAATGCGAGTCGCAAAGTTGTGAGTCGCAAGAATTGACCAATGTCAGTCAAATTTGAGGAGAATAATCGACTGTGATGTCACGACTTTGTGACTCGCATTGTAGACCCAGCATTATTAATCGGGTTTAATAACTATGATTTAATCTATGATTAGTTCTTAAGCCCGTATCAGACTACGGATTGGGATTGAGATTGGATTGAAAGGAGCCCGCCATAATCATACGTATTTTGGGTTTCGGTGAAATTAGCTGAAACTTTGGAAATAAATAGTTTATGTGATGCTGGTCAAAAGTCAATATAAAAGGGCAATATTCATAAAAATCAACCATTTAGATGCTTTATCGTTTAAAAGTCAAAATAAGATGTTATTATTTCAATACTATTGTGGGATAGTGGATTTCGGGGAAATTGGCAGAAACTTTGGAAATAGATAATTTATGTGATGCTGATCAAAAGTCATCATAAGCATAATCCCCAAAAATCAACCTTTTGGCCTCCATGAGCCGTTGCCCTTAATAACTATAGTATAACAGCAACAACATTACCAGGCCTATTGTGCTAAAAGTATTTGAGTAAGTGCGTATGTGTGCGTGTATGCGTGCGTGTGTCTGTGTTTGTATGTCTGACCTATAATACAATGTAAATAAAAATATATATGTATATTTTGTGTTACGTCTGTGTGCGTGTAAAGCGTCGTCTACAATGGCAGCAGGAGTATACAATAAGACGTAAGCAGTAAGCTAATGACCAACCACAGTCGATTATTCTTGAATTGTAAAAATCCCATTAGTCAATAACTTACTGCTTACGTCTTACTGTATACTCCTACTGCCATTGTAGACGACGCTTAAGTGTATTCGCGTGACTGTACGATATGCGTGCGTATTTTGCTGTCGGCATTGGCGTTATCCAATGTGCACCGTGGGGAGGTTGCGCGATCAGACTTCTCACATCATTTGGCCCAAAGAACCAATTGAATAACGCTAATGCCGACAGCAAAATACGCACACGTATGTTACAGTCACGTGAATACACTCACACGAACACAGACATAGCACAAAATATACATATATATATTTTTATTTACATTGTATTATAGGTCAGCATACAAACACAGATCACGTAGGGCCTAAGCAGAATGGCTGTCTTGGCAGTGTTTTATGCCTTAAGTCTTTGTCTTATGTAACGCACAATACTGACAGTATTGTGCGTTACATAAGACAAAAGACTTAAGGCATAAAACACTGCCAAGACAGCCATTCTGCTTAGGGCCGTACGCGCGCGCGCGCGCGCGCGCACACACACACGCACACGCACACGCACACGCACACGCACACGCACACGCACACGCACACGCACACGCACACGCACACGCACACGCACACGCACACGCACACGCACACGCACACGCACACGCACACGCACACGCACACGCACACGCACACGCACACGCACACGCACACGCACACGCACACGCACACGCACACGCACACGCACACGCACACGCACACGCACTTATAGCGTTTTTCATTGGCAGAACTAGTGCGCACTTAGTGCACATTAAAGCCGTTTTACACTGATTTAATCTTTAATATTTAAAGTAAAATGCAAATATTTTGATTGATAAAATAGCTAATACATATTTTAGCAAACAGTACAATAAAGAATATTGAGACTTTCGTGATTTAAACCGTTTATATTAAATATACACTTTACGTTGATTTGTGTACGACGGCTTTAATGTGCACTGAGTGCGCACCAGTTCTGCCAAAGAAAAACGCTATATTACTCAAATACTTTTAGGGTGCATCCCGATGGAGAAGGAATAGCGGAACGGAACAGTAACGGAAAAGAGATGTGATGGGGGGTTAACCAATCAGAGTAGTTCCGTTTCAATTACGTTCCGTGTCATAGTGAGTGGGTTCCCCATGGCACGGAGCTGTTAAGCCCCTTGCACAATGCCAGGCAACAGGCAATAGGAACAGGGAATAGAAATCAGAAATCATGTATAAATTAGGGCTCGCTATTATACGTTTAAACGGAAACACGTTTATACGTATAATTAGCATATCCGTTTATTAGAAACGTTTTTCCGAATACACGTGTTTTAAGTCTAGGGCCTGATCCCAGCGAGAAATGACCTATCGAATCGACGTCAAATTGACGTCGAAATCATCGATATTACATCCACATCGAAATAATGCTCGATATTTGGAGCTTATTTCGATGTTTGTGCTTTATGACATTTTTTAAAAGAAGAGATTATTTGTGACATACATTCATCGCGCCAGACTGTAAACAGGCAAATTATGTATTTTTTGTTAAGACATCGATATTTCATCATTTCGATATCGATTCGAAGCTATTTTGATTTGCCTGTCAAATATATAATAACTTGCCATTATATAAAATACAATACGAATAAAAAATTATATTGTATTGGCAGACACGGATAATGTAAATATTTTATGATTTGAGCATTATAATAATTGCGTTACAATATTAATTTTTTAAGGCTTCCATTTCTATTAAATAGTTACTTTATAACTGTAAAAGTCACAACAAAATTCCTGTTTGTAATTTGACAATTTTGAAAATTAAAATATTATATAATAGGTACATTTTCAATACTACATCCGCTCATTTATTAAACAAGAAGTTAAATTAAGCAACTAATTAAATTATTAATATTAAATATTAATACAATAAGGTATTTACATTTATCAAAATAAAAAATAAGTTCAATTATGAAAATAAATATTAATAATTGGACTTATTAAAAATTAAATAATTTGTTTAGATATTGCGCTCGAATTCTTTTCGCGTTTTACAACGCCCGATCGTTTCACATTAGATGGCGTGATGCGCGAGTCGCCATTCTCAAAGAGCCCCTGCCGGCCCCACTCTTTCCTCACTCGTTAGGTGTCATGGCTGCACTTGCTTACGTTTTTTCGAACGTGTCGAGTCTGTTACCTCTTTCTTAACGGATTGATCGTTGCGGCGCGTGTTCTGGAGACCAACCGAGCGAGAGTCGGATCACCAGGGAGAGCTCACCGCCAGGAAAGGGAGAGCTGCGGCAGCTAGCGTCCGAGAGGGAGAGTCGAGGCGAGGAGTCCGGTTCAGCGAGCGGAGCCCTTAAGAGATTTTCATTGGGACGCCATATTTGTTACTTTCATTTGAGGATTCATATTTTTAGGGTTTATACCGTCATTTTTAAGGATTAACCATTAATTGAAGGTTAACTATTACTTGAAGGTTAACCATCATCCAAAGAAAAACCCTTAAAATTGGGTATGACCGCCAATTGAAGATTAACCTTCAAATGATGGTTAACCTTCAATTGGTGGTCCGAAATCACTCCCAACTTTAAAAGTTTTTCTATGGTGTTTTTTTTAACGGTTAACACCGAAAATTGAGTGTATTTTTCCATAAGGGTATATCAGTAATTATTATATGCTATTTATGACATTTAACATAGCAAGTGTTTATATTATATCTATTTCAACAGTTATTTAACTTATTGTTAGAGATGTTGATTTTGTACAGACATTTTATTCTCAAAGTCAAACATTTCCAAAATATAGACTCATAAAAGAGAGAAAATTAAATACACATCTGTTCTACTAATTCTAATATTAATTTGTTTACAATTTATGTCTTTATTTACATTTTGCATACAAGACTATTTATATTTTGCCGTACATATGATCAGTATATTAGGAACAAGTTATGGCGCAATTTACTTGGGATATAAAATAACCATTTACTTTTACTTTTAATCATTTATTTTTAATTTAAACAAATTGACTTTGTAAAAAAATGCATTAATGACAAACTTCATTCAATGACAAACTTTCCTAAATCTTAATTACACTGAATCAATCTATGTTAATTGCACTAAGTCAATCTGTCAAATCTGTTTTTTTTGTGATAATAAATATACAATATGTGCAATATATATTCTCTATCTAGACTTAAATAATATATATTTGCGATTATAAATACATATATGTACAACTCTATTTAGCGACTTAAACAATATATGTTTTTGATAATAAATACATATATATGCAACTCTATCTAGACTTAAGTAATATATTTTTGTAATAATAAATGTACATTATATGTGCAATTCTACCTAAATAAATAAATTAATTGTAAAAATTATTTCTATTGTAAGTTTTGTGCTCTTCTAATAAAGATATTGAGGAAAAATAAATAGATAATTTTTGATATATTTTCGATATACTATTAAACACATAAGTAGTGGAATGTGAATATATTTATTTATTTTAATGTATAATACAAGAAAAAGATCATGTTTTATGGTTTCTAATAATAGCTGCAGTGGAAGAAATAGTTATCAATATCGAGTCGAAATCGATTTATTCTGAATTGAAAAGTCATCGAAAGTGATACCACATTTCCATCGAGATCGATGAATATTTCAATTACTTTTCGATATACGTTTTCGACGTCAATTTGACGTCGATTCGATGGGTCATTTCTCGCTGGGATAAACGTTTAAACGTTTAAACGTTTACACGTATATTTATAGCATATCCGTTTACTAAAAACGTTTTTCCGAATATTTTCACGTTTTTCTATAAACGTTTATTATCCCTTTCTTAAGTGTTTTATTTTTGAATGTACTTTATTAATGAAATATTTATTACAAATATAGTCAGAGTTAGGAAGTAATGTGGAATTATTTGTGTAATATCGTTACCGTTACTTTCTTTCCGGTGACGTCGTCACATTTTTACAGTAACGGAAATGAATTCGTTACTTTTATCGTTACTTTAGTCATTTCTATTCAATAAATCAGAAGTAATTAGATTTGTTCGCGCTGCTTGCACTTCTTGGACTTGGAACAAACGAATATGCATTCGGATGCTAGTATAAAAGCAAGAATGAAATTGAGTGCAAATAGTGCAAGCAACACGAAGAAATTAATTTTATGTGTAATTATAAATGCAAGCTTTATTTATTTTTACATAACAAATTAATTTTAATGTATATTGTATGTTTAAAGTTTTATTATTGTATGTTTCTGTTTGCTGTACGTTTCATATAATATATATAGAACAAAAGTAATAATTACTTTTAAAATTAATTATATATTTTATTTTAGTATTACAAAATGTTAGTATTATAAAATGTTTAAATTTTTATTATTGTATATTTTTGTTTACTATATGTTTTGTACGTATATCTATGTATATAAGTACCTATAAAATAATAATTTTCTTTTAAAATCAATTACGCATTTTATTTTAGTGTTATAAAAAAGTAACGAATTGTTACTTTCTTATAGTAACGATAACGGTAACAAGTTACTTTTTCAAATTGCTAACGAATAACGGTAATGATAACGCGTTACATTTTAAACTGGATAATCTGGATACAGTTATGTTGTTTTTAGATGATTACATGGCATAAAGTAGGTATGAAACGAACAAAACAAGTTTTGTTTTGTTTATGCCTGCCTGGTACTTTTGTCGCGTAATCACTAATCATTTCTCAGTCAGTCTAGGACTTGCTATACGTTTAAACGAAAACACGTTATACTTTGACATCAACGTTGAACGCATAATGGGAAAACAGGGAAAGAGTTGGGTATGGGAATATGCCAAAAGAAAAAACGATAAAGCGTACTGCAATATATGTAGTGATGATGTAGATAACGAATTGAGTTGTGTCGGTGGCTCAACTGGCGCAATTGGTAATCATTTGCGGAAGATCCATGGCTTACATCCTCAATTCAAGAAAAGAAAGTAAGTTAATAAATAAATATATATATATATATAAGTAAATATTAAATTAATAAGTAAATAATAAATAATATAAATGTTAGCTGTATTGTTTAAATATACACGGAAAGAACAGTTTTGCTAAAGTATCAAAAATTTGTGCCAGATATTGAAAATAATTTTGTTAAATTATCAAAATTATTTACTGAAATATATCTTACTAGTTTGTTAAAGTATCAAAATGCTTTGATGTGTGTTTTGCCAAACTATAGTAAAATAAACTAGGAAATAATTTTATTTATCCAATAAAACTATTTTCAGATTTGTATTTTGCATAAATTTTTTATATATTTTAACAACTGTTTCTTCTGTGTATGGTTGGTCTTGCCATTTATGAGTCTTGCCGCTTGCTCGTATATTTAATGTAAAATATTACCGTATTTTTTTATATTGAAAAGCGCACTTGTCTATGTGTTACGGCGTTAAACCCCGCTATAATGTTTTCTCATTTTTAGACTATCACACGATGAGGATGTGGATGAGGAAAACATGGATAATTTAGATAAAGACAGACAATTAGAGGAGAATCTATTAGTACGTAATTCCTCAACACCATCATCATCTTCAGCCACTCCATGTTCATCCATATTGTCAAATGAAGAATTTTCAACACAAAATCGTAGGAAGCGTCATCGACGTCCTACGAGCATTTACAAGAATGGACGTTCATGCAGTGCCGAAAGGTCAGAAATCATCGATCAAAGTTTAACGAAGATGATTGCTACGACTCAACTTCCTCTATCATTCGTCTCATGTCCTGGTTTTATTAATTTTATGTCTGTTATTGAGCCAAATTATAAAATTTGCAAAGAAAGTACTTATAAAAAAAGATTAAATAATTTGTATACTGAAGTTAAGGACAAAATTCGTGAAGAATTGAGGGATGTATCTACTGTGGCGTGCACTTCTGACTGCTGGACATCATTAGCACAACACTCATACCTTACTATGACAGTACATTTAATAGATGATAAGTGGAAATCCAAATCGTACACCCTTTCGACCCAGCTGATGATAGAGCGACACACAGCAACGAACCTTTCCGATGCTATGGGCAAAATTTTTACGAAATGGGAAATTTCTGAAAAAGTATCAGCGGTAGTGACTGACAATGCGGCTAATGTTGTGAATGCAGTGCGTGATATGATTGAAATTCAAGAGCAGGACGGTCTTACTTGTGCAGCTCATACTTTACAGCTTGTCGTAAATGAAGCTCTAGCATATCCAGAAATACAAGATATTTGTCAGAAGGCTGGAAAAGTAGTGGGACATTTTCGCCATTCAACCGTAGCTACCACAACTTTGCAATCAAAGCAAGCACAACTAAATATAAAATCATCAAAATTAATTCAGAGTGTCAAAACAAGATGGAATTCCACATTTGAGATGCTGGAAAGACTTATTGCAAACCGTTTGCCCATATCAAATGTTTTAGCTGATAGGAATGTGACTACTTTTTCTATAGCTAAAAAACTTGAAATAACGGAGGAACAATGGACGAAGATGGAAGAATTAGTAAATCTGTTGAGACCATTACAAATGGCCACAACTGTTTTTTGTGGAGACAACTACTCTCCTGCTTCTATAGTGCGTCCATTACTTTGGAAAATAATTGGAAATCATATGCAATTAGTTTCTGAAGATTCGGATCTAGCAGCTACGTTTAAAAAATTTGTCTCCACAGAATTGCAGAACCGCTTTAAGCTCACCGAATGGAACAATTTCTCCAACGTAAGCGCACGCCTTACTGCCTCATTCTTGGATCCTCGATCCAAGAATTTAGAAGACGAATTAGCTGAGACAAGGCAAAAAGTAAAAGAACATGTCCGCAGTCTCTTGGATACAGTACCAATAAACACAACACCTAATGCAAAAGATGACCTAGGAAAAACTGTACACAAAACTGCTTTAGAGTTTTTATTTTATCAGCCAATGCATTGTATTAATGATGTGGAATCTCAACTTCAAGCTTATCTTGCGGAGCCACAACTGCGATTTGATTTAGATTATTTAGAGTGGTGGAAAACACGAGCCGATAAATTTCCAGCATTGGCCATTTTAGCTAGAAAATATTTAAGTATTCCTGCGACATCGGCGAGTGCGGAGCGTACTTTTTCTACAGCTGGAAATATTGTTACCCCAAAACGGAATTGTTTGTCTCCTGAAAATGTAAACATGCTTGTATTTCTTTACCAGAACAAATCTGTGTATACATGAAAGGATTATATATGATCCTATGAAAATTAGAAATTAAGAACCTCTTTCTTTTTTATATAGTTGTGTTAACATTTCTTATCTTATTATTCATTAGTAATAATTAGATGTATTATTCATTAAGAATCTTTTTTTTAAATACTGGACGATGAAAGATATATTGCGTTTGTTATATTGGAATATATTAGAAATATCTAGTGTGCATAGACAGTTTATTGTAAATCACAATTTGTGATTGTTTTTCTTCTTTCTTTTTTATACTTTTGTTAACATTTGTTATTTTATTATGTATTAGTAATAATTAGATGTATTATTCATTAAGAATCTTTTTTTTTTAATACTGGACGATGAAAGATGTATTGTGTTTGTTATATTGGAACATATTAGAATATTTAGTATGTATAGACAGTTTATTGTAAATCACAATTAGTGATTGTTTTTAGATTATTGTTATTACATATTGTTGTTAATATGACGCACTGTTAAACAAAAACAGTATAAAAAAGTATTCTTTTGTTCAGATTTGGATGCAATTTTGACTTAAAATGAAATAAAGCATATAAATAATAGTTAATTTTGTAAAACACTCTCTTCTACTCATAAATAAATGTACTTACTAAATATACAAGTAAATGAGTTTTTGCTTAAATAATAGCGAGCCCTAATTTTGACGCGGGGGGAGGGAGAGAGGGAGCAAATAGGGGCAGACAAAAGCACGAGGGAACGACACAGACTCGTTGTTCGACAAGTTTTTGTCACGCGTGCTCGCATCATCGACGACATCCGCGAGTGAGAGCGAGAGCATGCACGCACGAAATAACAATGTATAATTTTCTCAGTGATGTTTACTAAACGTTTACTAAGCGTTTACTAAACGTTTACTAAACGTTTACTAAGCGTTTACTAAACGTTTATTAAACGTTTACTAAACGTTTACTAAACGTTTAAACGTAAACGTTTTTCTGGAAGAAAATGTAAACGGATAAACGTTTCACGTTTAAGGTGATTCGGCCACGTACCATATGAGTCGATATAAGGTCTAAATTTTTTATAAGAAAAACCGTTTTTATGCATATATTCTAAACACTTGTATAATTACTAGTTTTATAGTGTAACTTTTCATTCGATCATGTATCAATTCATTTACTGATAAATGTAAATAGTTTAAGATTTGACTTCAGTTGACATTTGTACAAAAGAAATGTGGCAACATCGCATCTCATCGCGTAAGCAGCCATCCTGCCAGTGTCATGTGAGGTTATTGTGTCGAGTGAGGTTATTGTGTTGATCGAAAAGAATGGAAGATAAACAATTTCGGCATAATGGGAGATTTGCTCGTAAGAGAATTGTATTGTGAAAAGAGAATATTAGTAAAGCTCAAAAAAAGAGACGAGTTACTGAGGAATCAAGTGCATACTTGTCTGATCTTGGTCGACGTATTGTCGACTTGACGAAATTGGGAAATGATATGTGGTGTCAGCAATGCAACTTGCCACTTTCATTCCGATTTATTGTTCGAGAAGATATAATTGGCCTTGCCCAGCACGTTCGACATAAGATGTTTTCAATGCAGTACCATCTACAAAGTACAAAGTTCAACATACGATGTTGAGAATTCAAGTTGCAAATTTCACATCAATTTAAAAGCGGCTTTGGGTATTTATCATTCTACATTATTTCCATTTGTCATATTTATCTTATATATGTATAATATAAGTATTAACAAATTTTTCTCATTTTTTATTTATTTCTTACAGCAATATTAGATGGTGGTATTGGTGTAACACATTGTAACACCTTCTTGTCCGCAATCAATGTACCGATTGTTCACCACAATTTAATAAAGCGGCACGAAAGAATCCTTGGACCTATCATAGAAAATGTAGCTAAAGAAAGTTGTCTTGAAGCTCTCAAAATAGAAAAAGCTTTAACTATTGCGAACGAAAGGTAATACTCTACATTTTTTATTTTAAATAATATCTGTTATAATTTAAAAAATATGGCATTGATTATTATTGATAATTATTAAATACACAGTGTCCAGGCATCTACAACTCTTGTCAGTCAGACCTTGAGAAATATCTAGCATCCATATCGGAAAGTTATTTATTAGGATACCGAAAAACACCGATAAAGAGCATTTGCATAGAATTACATTTGTCGTACATTGCATTCATATAGCAATAAGAATAATTACAAAATATTCAAATTTATAGTATTAATTCATAGCGTTAATTCATAGCATTAAGAGAAAGTTAAGTCGATATTTCTACTATAGTCTATATAAGAATATGTAACACATTATATAAATAAAAAATACATTTACATAAAAGAATATATACATATATAAAAGAAGATATTCTTTTATATATATTCTTTTACATAAATATATTCCCAATTATTAGATATTGTCCTCAGCACAAAATAGTCCTCAGCACAAAATAATCCTTAGCACAAAATAATCCTCAGCGCAAGTGCGTTGTCCGCGAAACTTTTGCCATGTAACATAAAATGTAATGTTATTTTTTAAGTAAAAATTATATTTTTACTTTTAGTAGTAGACGTTTTAAAATATCCAGCGATATGTATGAGAATTATACAATACCTTTGTTGTTTGATAAATGGTATTAAAACCGATTTGCTTACTTATGAGTTTTTAAATTCATTTTTGATAATTTGCTGTTTCATGTCTTCGCGTTTCAGTTCTCAGGATGTAAATATACTCGCGGAAAGTACACCAGGTATGTTTAGCTCCGATCAACACGTCGAAGTGATTACTGTTGAGAATTCTCAAGTTTTCAAGGATAATTGTCTGCCAGGTAATCATTAAATCGTGGTTTCAAATCTCCAAATAAGAATATGCACGTAATACTTTCTTCCGAAGGACCAGTCGGCATCACTGCTTCCTATGATGCTGGATGGCAAAAAAAGGATCCGGTCGATCATATAATAGCTTGACAGGGCACGGAACCGTTTTTGGACATTACAGCGGCTTATGCATTGGATTTTCTACACGAAATAAGAACTGCAGATATTGTTTCAATTGGAAGTAAAACCGATCATGACTGCCGTCGTAATTTTGAAGGCAGCTCGAAAGCGATGGAAGCCGACATGGCAGTCGAATTATTTACAAAAATAAACAATTTGATGCCGAGAATATATATTTAAAAACTCTTATAGGGGACGAAGATTCATGCACAATAGCAAGTGTACGCAGAGAGCTGGGTAGGCAGGTCATAAAATGGGACTGACCTGAACCATGCAACAAAGAAATTAGCGAAATTTCTGTATCCTTTGAAAAAAATGTCTCCTACTACAGTAGAATATTTTCGATACGTGTTTCGTTGCGCTCTTCAGACTAACAAAGGAAAAGTAGAAAATACGAAAGAGGCCATTCTAAATATAGTACCTCATGCTTTCGGTAACCATGAAAAATGCGGCTCATGGTGCGGTTACAATCTTGATCCTGTAAATTTTAAACATAAAATTCTTCCTAATGGTAAACCATTAACTGGGGATGAATTAAAAGCTTCAGTTACTTCAATATTTCGACAATTCGCGAATGACGCCGACAAATTAGCTCCATGTGGATCGAGCCAGTTGAACGAAAATTGTAATATGGTTATTGCAAGCAAAGCCCCAAAAGCGAGACACTACGGTAGCTCTAGTTCTAACGATTTCCGAGTAGGATCGGCTGTATGCCAAGTAAACTTAGGAACTATGTATGTTGATAGTATTATAAAAAATCAAGCCTTTCTCCATTGAAAAACAAATCGTTACAATATAGGCTCCAAAACGATAGAAGGAGAAAATTGCAAATGCTAGAATGAAAACTGTTGACTTTAAAAGGCGACGTCGTGCTCGTTTCAAAAATCGTCTAAGAAAACCTTCATTACCGAAAGAAAAGAAGGTATCACATATCAGTCGAACTGTGAAGCACAATTAGATGTAGGTCTAGATGTATGTCTCGACGATTCAGTTACAAGAATTCGAGGCCCTGCAGTTAATGAAAACAATACAAAGATAGTCATTTTCGATATTGAGACTACTGGGTTCAGCAGATCAGATGATCAAATTGTACAAATAGCCGCAAAGTCAGATGACAAAATTTTCAATGTCTATATAATGCCAACTTGTAAATTTTCTGCAGGTGCATCGGCTGTAACTGGACTCGTAGTCCATGACGGAATTATGTATAAGAATTCTGTCCCAGTACAACGGTCTCACCAAAAAATGCGATAAATGAATTCATTGCATTCTTACGCTCCATTAGTCCAAGCATAATATTAGCAGCGCACAATGGACATACTTTTGATGCTCCCATAATCTTGCTTTTGATACAAGAAGTACAGCTGCTAGCTGAATTCATGGCAATTGTCAGTGGTTTTGCTGATACATTAAAAATTTTAAGTCGAAATTATTAGAGAGAAAAGCTGAAAAAAAAAGTTTGCGCAAACTGCACTTGCTGAGGATTATCTCGGTAAAGAAATAACAGAAGGAGCACACGATGCTGCTATTGACGTATCAGTATTACAAATGTTGATAAACAACGATACAATTAATATCTCAATGAGCGAGTTTGTGGACAACACACTCTCCGTTACTTTTATTCTAGATGCGAAACAGAGAAAATTAGAACTGAAGATTGCTATGAATTCATTGCAGGTACTTAAAAGAACTGATGAAAATTGTAACGACTGCAAGGTCGGTATCTCCCCAAACATGATTTCCAAAATAGCAAAAGCAGGGATTCGTTTGGAACATCTTCAACAAATATATTCCACGTCTGGTATAGGTGGACTCACTAATTTATTGAGCCAAAATGTTGGACAAAAGAAAGGTCCGAGAGTTACATCCAACAAGGCAATAATAAATGCTTTAGCCGAGAAATTAAAAAACAATTTCAAAATCCAATATCTAATAATTAATATATCTTTAATATATATATATATATATCTATAATATATATATATTATATATATAGATATATATATATAGATTATATATATATATATATATTCTTTCATATAAATATAATTTTATATAAATGTTTCTATTGTATGTATTTTATATAAATATATGTATCTATATAATTTTTATCCTGTTTTATTTTAGTTTCTGTACACAAATAAAAAATGTTTTTGTGATTGGAAACTTATGTCTACGATGGATTTCCTTGGCAAAATATCTTCGATTATTTTCTAAAAAGTTATCTTCGATTATTTTTAAATGTTTTTGGCATTTCTTCGTAAAAAAACAATAATTTAAAACACCTTTTCTAATTTCAGAAAAAAGGTCAAAATTTTAATTTTTACTTTTTCTATTAAAAAATTCTTTCCATTTTTGCATGTATTTTATAAATGGTTTTCTGAACTTAAATTAATCTATAACATTAGAAAGTAATAAAAAAATTTAAACAGTTTTTAGTTTTTCCTACATGTTCTAAAAATATAAATTTGCGCTGAATTATTAGATAAAGATAAACATTTTTATTTATTACTGAATTACTTTAAAGATAAAAAAAGAAATAAATAAATTTTTATTTACGGTTTTTCCGGTGATCTATTCAAATAAGTGTAAATGCCTAAGTGTTCTTAATCTAGACTAATCATCGCAGATGGAAATTGAATTTCCCGCTCTTATGCTACACAGCACGGCGTTGCCACATGTTCATGTCGCATACAGCTGATCGAAAGGCCGACGAGAAACGCGACAATTCATCAAGTTTTGATTGAATTTCGGACTATTACACGTCAACGTCGTTTTGTTTTATATAAACAAGTGCTAAAAGAATCAAAGATATTATTTTCAGTTTTTGAACCTGTTTCTTTACAGATAGTGAGTGAAATTCTCGAAAAATGTGTGTTTCCGGTACAATTTCCCATAAAACCTATGTTAAAAATGCCAACTTTGAGATTTAATATCTCAAGAACTAGACGTCAGATCTTCTTAGGGTTGCAAATTTAAGTGTATTTAGGTTTTCTTATAACTATTTTTTAATCAGATTTTTTTCTTTGACATGCTCTGATGGCCGAATCACCTTAAACGTTTATTCGAAAAACGGAAAAAATCAGAGCCCTAGTATAAATGCAGAATAAACAGTAACACAGGCAATAGACACAGAATTTCCATCACGTTGGAAATTCTGTGCTACCCAGCGAGAAATGGACCTATCGAATCGACGTCAAATTGACGTCGAAATCATCGATATTACATCCATATCGAAATAATGCTCGAAATTTGGAGCTTATTTCGATGTTTGTGCTTTATGACATTTTTTAAAAGAAGAGAGAGATGATTTGTGACATACATTCATCGCGCCAGACTGTAAACAGGCAAATTATTTTTTGTTTTTAAGAATCGCTTATTTATCATTCGATATCGATTCGAAGCTATTTTGATTTGCCTGTCAAATATATAATAACTTGCCATTATATAAAATACAATATGAATAAAAAATTATATTGTATTGGCAGACATGGATAATGTAAATATTTATGATTTGAGCATTATAATAATTGCGTTACAATATTAATTTTTTTAGGCTTCCATTTCTAGTTACTTTATAACTGTAAAAGTCACAACAAATTTCCTGTTTGTAATTTAACATTTGAAAAAATTAAAATATTATACTAACACGGTACATTTTCAGTACTACATCCGCTCATTATTAACAAGAAGTTAAATTAACAACT